>PVJN01056739.1:0-12676 GCA_004026805.1 Lasiurus borealis | reverse complement strand
GGTAAAAGAATTAAATATAGAGTATTTATCACGAGCCATGGCTCATTGTAGTTTCTGAACATTTTTTCATATATTTCACATAAGAATAAAAAATTGTTTAGTCTTGATTTGTTTGCTTTCTGTCCTCTATATTGTCCTTTTTAAATATATTGTCTCGATTTTCAGTGCAAGGAGTGCACCTGATTTTTATTCTGTTTCCTTTTTAGTTCCCTAGCAAGATAGGCACCAATAAATATTATTGATGGAGCTATGACAATAGCTGACCTTCTTGCACCAACATAAAACACAGGCGCACATAGAGAAAAATAAACTAAACAATAAATATCTTTGTACAACTTGGTCAAGTAAGAGAGAAATCTAAAAGATGCTGGCATCAGCTTTACAATCTTTCCCAATTGAAAAAATCACATTATATGGCCTGAATCAGAGGACAAAGTGAGCCATTGTTTTTTCTCATTCCATAGATACAGAAAAGGACATTGGTGATATCCTACATTAAAAGACTATCATTTTCCATTACATGACGGGGAAAAGGAAGGACTATGATATGTGCCTACTGAGTGCACTAGTTAGCAATCCTGCACCTACTAGTCTTAAGTGAAGTAACATATCCCTCTGCCTGAAAGAAGCAAATCTTTCTCCCTGAAATAGCGATAATCAAATTATACAAAACAGATTAACATAAGTGAAATGGCAAAGTTCTTATAAAAAGAAGATAACTACAATAAATACAGGTAAAATTATAATGTTAAAATGAAAGCCGGAAAGGTCCAAACATTTGGAGGTTCCATTTGAGGAAAATACACTATAGTATGACTTCATGAAGACTATGGGTCCAGAACAGCATTGACAGAAGTAGATGACATATGCATTAAAGATTACCTGGGGATAATTTCACAAGAGTGATCAATACAAAAACAATCTGGAAGTAGTTCTTATCCTCAGTATTTGAAATATGAAATATGCAAATTTGGGGAAGGTTTAAAGTTCTATCTGTGAATACACAGCAGTAATAGTTATTAATATTTTAAAAATATGTGTGTATAAGTAATGCTGTTATATTTTACTATATATAATATACATATATATCATATTTCTTTGAAGACTTCAAACTCATTTCACATACATTATCTAATTTGATTCCTATACAAATAAAGTTCACAGTAATCATCCATAAAGAGAAAAAAGATAAAATTATCAAAACTATTCCTTCCTCCTATGAATTCAGGAAAAGAACATTCAATAAGAAATTATCACAATATTCTGAAGTTAATATATATATGTATGTATACGCATGCATACATATACATATGTGTGTATATATGTGTAGGTGTATATATATATATACAATGTAAAATTAGTAATGATAAAGCCCATCAAAAAATAAAAATGAAAGGTTATAAATGCATAGATAATGGTAAACCATGAAATGCATTATTCATAGATGAAAGACTTCAAGGCCACTCACTTCTCTCACAAGTTCTACTTTAAAAGAACAGACTCCTGAAGGAGATACCACTGGGTTACATTCTTCAAAGTTGGTGGTAGTAAGATCAACATATCCCCGTGTTCTGATGCCTTTGCAGGGCGCTTAGAGAGAATTAATGGGCTCTAGGGGGAGCTGTTCTAATGCTGTGATGACTGCTTCAAGTTGTGAGGACAACCAGACTGAAAGAAGAAATGTCGAGTATCTGAAAATTCAAACATTACAGTGATTGGCTCACATGGGAATGAAAGATTGGCGTTTATATTGTATAATTCTATTCTAGGAAAGAATAAATTCATATTTCTAAATAACAACAGTAGCTTATAATAGCGTTTTATTGTATTGTTATATCCTGGCAACTATTCTAAGGCCTTTTCATGGATTCACCAAATGTAATACCACATAAGGAAAGTACAATTAATATTTATATTTATACAGGAGAGAATTGAGGCTGAGAGCAGTTAAGTAACTTGTCTGAGGCCATTTTTAGACGTTTCCGGAATCATAATATGGAAGTCTTCCATATGCTATGCTTCCTTTCAAACACTAAAATTTTTCACTAATTTAGAATGAAACTTTCTTCACTAAATGCATTTGAGGAATTAGTTTTACTCACTATGAATATAAACTGGAATAAATTCCAGAGACATAAACATTAAAACATGCTATCAAATCATATACTTATTCTAGAAAAGGAAAAACAATGAACTTGGTGAACATGTGTCCACCCTCTATTTTAATGATGAAGAAATAAATTCTAGAAGAGATTGAGTTAGTTTTCCTAAGGTTATACAGGCAAATAAAGGCAGAGAAAGACATATAACACAGATATTCATATTTCCAGACAAGTGACTATGCTCTCACACCAAGTTCAGAATCTTAGGTCTTCTACTTCCTCTAATTTATTGTTCGAGTAGGCAGATGTAGTACATATATTCAAAGTTAATTACTGAATTATTAACAGACAACCATCTGCCCTGGCTAATCTGGTGAACATACTCTGAAGATATTATCGAAGTATTTTGCTGCTTGAAGTTAACAACTTGTGAAATGCAAACTAATGTAAAATAAAAGCAAGCTTCCATTCCTTAAAAACTTTCAAAGAGAATGTTATCGCACAAACATGACATTTGCCATATTAAGATCAAGTATGCCAAACAGTTTACGATGTAATGCCAAACAAGATTTAAGGTATCTAATTAATATTCTATGCTAGGTAATATCTTAGCCCAAAAAGAATATACTGATTTCTTTTTTTAAATTTAAGATAAAATATATTTTTGTGTTATTTGATATATGAGCAATTTTACATAATTTTCCCCAAGTTTTACTAAAGTATAATGAACAAATAAAAACTGGCTGTATTTGAGCTGTACTACTTGATATTTAGATAGATGTGTGTATTGTGAAATAATCATTGCAATCAAGCTAATTAATATTGTCATTACTTCACATAGTAGTACCATTCTTTTCTTTTTTCGTTTCCTTTTTTTTTGTGGTGAGAACACTTACAATCTACCCTCTTAGCAAATTTCAAGTATACAATACATTATCGTAAACTATACAACATTACTGTACATTACATTTCCAGAATCTTTTCACAGTAAATAACTAAAATTTTGTACCTTTTGGCCAACATCTTTCTACCCAACAGCAGAAAAATATACATTCTTATCAAGAGGATATTAAATATTTTCCAGGACAGCCTCTGTGTCAGATCACAAAACAAGTCTTAAATTTAAGAAAATAGAAATCATTCCAAGTATCTTTTTTACCACAATAGAAGGAAACTATAAATCAGTAATTGTAAAAAAAAAAAAACAACGGAAAAATTCATAAATATATGAAACCTAAACATAACATTTTTTTTAATAACGATTGGGTTAAAAAGGAAATCACAGGAAAAATTTTTAAAATATCTCAAGACAGATAAAAATGAAAACACAGCATACCAAAATTAGGGAATGCAACAAAAGCAATAGTAAGAGGAAAGTTTAAATTGATAAATGCTGACATTTAAAAAAATGATATTAAATAAACAAACTAATTTTACATCTCAAGAAACTAGAGAAAGAACAAGACCCTACTAAACCCCCATATTAACGATTAAGGTAAGAGAAACCAAGCCATCAAAATGAGGACAAACTGTCAAAAGGTTAGGAAGAGTAGAGTTCAGTTTGGTTCCATAAGCATTCATCGACTGCTTCGATGCATGCTATGCATTGTGCCAAGACACTAGTTTTTGAGGTTTTCACACTATGTGGGGTATAAACAAATAGTTTCAGTGCAATGTGGTCATCTCAGTGACAGACATATGCTCAATGGACAAGAAAACCATGGAACGAGGCACTGAGTACAGCGAAGTCTGTGAGAGGAACCCTCTGGAGAGATAATAACATATAAGCAGAGTCTTCAAAGTTGGTAGGAATTAACAAGATATGAAAAAATCAGAGGGAAAGTTATGCCAGGCAAAAAACAAAAACAAAAACAAAAAAACCCAGCATGAACAACAGAAAAAGGCAAGGAGCACAGAGTGGAGAGAGAATGACCTATAAGGAGTTGTCAGGGTTGATGCCACTAAGAGAGAAAAAAAACATCAGATCAAAGAGGCCCTTTGACTTCCGAAGTCACTATTGGCTTCTGCTACAGCAGCTTCTATGAAATGATGTGGACAGAACTTAGACTCCCGTGGAATGAAGAATATGTTCAGACAGTGTGGGTAGAATTTTTTTCAAGGATCTTAATGCAGAAGAAAATAAAGATAGGCTAGCTAGAAGTGGGAAATTGTCTAAAAGGCTTAGTTTTGTGATTCCAGAGAACTGAGTATGTTTACAAGTCATAGGAAATAAACCAGAGTGCAGTGAAAAGTTTTAAAAATGTAGCTTACCACATTCATTCTTCTGCAAACACAAGTATTTATAGAACATTTACACTGTTCCTAAACACATTATTCTAGAAGAGACAAACAACTAAAACCCTTTTAGAGGTGGTTTAATGGGTCAAAATCTGACTTAATAACCCAACCATTTAGAGATAGAAAACCAGCCAGGTAAAAATGAAGGAACACCAATATCTTCAAGTGGTGATTTGGAAGAATTACACAAATGTAGAAAATCCTTTCTAATTTTTTTCAGAATCATTGCATTGCAGGATTTTAGGTTGTAAAGGTCCTTGACATGGTTTAATACTGTTATCCACATCCCACATATAAAATTCCCTTTTCCACATTCCTCATCTGATATTGAGATACTTTATATAAAAGAGAACCTTTTATTTACAAAGTTGCCTGTTCTACTACTGGACAATTAAATTTATCTCTATTTCCAAAATATTGGCCTCTGTAACACTGCACTACTACACTATTTCCTTTATATATAGAAATTCTTTAAATATCAAAAGATCTTGGACAACTAATATACACACTATATTATCTTTCAAACCGACTTTCACAATTCCTTCATTTCTTTCTCATATGACATTATTTTTATCCTAGACCTCCTGTTTCAGATGTTGTTGTTTTTTGTTCACTTGTTTTGTTTTGTTTCATTAATCCTCACCGAAAATATTTTTTCCATTGATTTTATTTTCTTTTTGAGAGAGAGAGTGTGGAAGGGAGGGGAAATGGAGAGAGACAGAGATCTATGTGAGAGAGACACATTGATTGGTTGCCTCCCGTACACACCCACAAGTGATCAAACCTGCAATCAGATATGTGCTCTTGACAAGGAACTGAAGCTGTGACCCTTCCCTACTTGGGTTGTTGCTCTAATCACTGAACTGCACTGGCTAGAGCTCCAGATGCTTTCTAATAAGTTAATTATTTTTTCTCCTCCTTATTAACCTGAACACAAATTTCCAAATGTGAAAGAATAAAATAAGATCATAACATTAGCCAAAACCGGTTTGGCTCAGTGGATAGAGTGTCGGCCTGCGGACTGAAAGGTCCCAGGTTCGATTCCGGTCGAGGGTATGTACCTTGCTTGCAGGCACATCCCCAGTAGGAGGTGTGCAGGAGGCAGCTAATCGATGTTTCTCTCTCATTGATGTTTCTGGTTCTCTATTCCTCTCCCTTCCTCTCTGTAAAAAATCAATAAAACATATTTTTAAAAAAGAAAAAAGATCATAACATTATATATGGCATTTTTAAAAGGAGTCCTACTGCCGAAACCGATTTGGCTCAGTGGATAGAGCGTCGGCCTGGGGACTGAGGGGTCCCAGGTTCGATTCCGGTCAAGGGCATGTACATTGGTCGGTCAAGGGCATGTACATTGGTCTCGGGCACATCCCCAGGGGGGGCGTGCAAGAGGCAGCTGATTGATGTCTCTCTCTCATCGATGTTTCTGGCTTTCTATCCCTTTCCCTTCCTCTCTGTGGAAAATCAATAAAAATATATTTAAAAAATAAAAAAAATAAAAGCAATCCTACCGACTGCTTTTGTTTGAATTATGGACAATTATAATGCACAAGACTTAACCACATAAACTGCAACCAACTCAAGTTTCCCATACTTCACTTCTGCAATTATTTTTAATATAAAAATAAGATAAAGATTTCCATGTTTTCCTAACTTGTGCTTTTTGTACCAAAAGTCCAATTTAATTTCAACACTGATTGAGTAAACTACCATTTGGCTACTCCTCTAAAATTTGGCCTCCTGCAACTCTAAATATGTGTTTTAATTACTCATAAAAGGCATAGATAAAATTAAACATAATGATCATACGAGCAAAATTTTCTAATATAAACACAGAAACCTTACTCCTGGGTGACATTAATCCATGCAACAGAATCTTTTTTTTTTATTAATGTGTTACATGTATACATATCTTCCCATTGCCTGCCCCCTGCTCCCAAGCATACCCTAACCCCCCAGTGTCTCGTGTCCATTGGTTATGCTTATATGCATGCATACAAGTCCTTTGGTTGATCTCTTATCTACCCCACAGAATCTTAAAGCAAAAATTTATGTAGCTATACATCTGGTCAGCCTGTGATTTTCTTCCATGTTTATGTATCCATTATCCAAAACCAGTAAAAACATCTACCTAAAATCAAAATTTAATTATTCTTAGAAGAACAAAAAGGTGAATCTTTGTTGCTTGTTTTAGGATAACTATTTTCTTTAGTAAGATTCTAAAATCAGTATTAATATAATATTTTCTAGAAATCTATTAGGGATAGATTTTAGTATAAGTTTTCCAAAATAAAAATTTTTATGGCATTGTTCCACAAATAAAAATATAAAAATGCCCCCGTCCCAATTCTAATTTTTCTACTCTTTATATAGAACTACTTCCCAAAATGTTTCAGTAAAATAATATTATATATGTTACATTAATTTCATTTTATTACCTCATACAACACTGTTGTGTTCCCATGTAGAAGAGGTCCATAACAGATATAGGAATGTCCAACAACCCATCCTAAGTCAGAAGCTGCCCACCACACCTAAAAAAATATAACATAATAAAATGCATGCATCTTAATCAGAGAAATGTCATGTAAAGTTAATTTACATCCATAATTACCTCTCCAGGTTGAAGCCCATAGATAGAAGACATTGTCCAGTTTAGCATTACAGCGTAACCCCCAGTGGGCCTAACCACACCCTAAATGAGAAGAAATAAAACTAAAATTAATAATGTGTAAAAAGAGTCTCTGTCTTTCTAATATCTACCTAAAAAAGTTCCTGTTTAAAGTATTTCATCTTTCATAAACTACAAATCACTTTGGCTTTTATATAATTGTTTTTGAGTCATTACTTCTTTGGCTCCTCCAATAATAAACACAGAATAAATTGTCCACATCAGCCCACTTGTAGAATCCATTCTCACAGATCATTCTTGACCTTCTAAAGAAAAACTTATGATTTTTACAGAATCACATGCAATAAAAATGTATCCTAGTGGTAACATAATTTAACAATATTACATTTTCAGGTATATTTCCAAAACAAAAATGGAAATTCAAAATTAAGTGCACAGAAAGACCAAAGGTAGCTGTGTGTCTAAAATAAAAATGTCTATCCCCTAATACTACTCCATTTTAGTATGCTTAGAAGAAAAAAAGAAGTATTTTTCCAGAGCCTCATTACAATGGTACACTGGGGATCATGCTAGCCCAGTACTGAGCTGAGCAATTCTTTAGTGCTGAATTCTAGAACTCTGAGGAATCAAGCCCAGTGGGTTGGATCTAAGGCTGACAAATTTGCCTTATATTACATTTTGGGCAACAGTAGGAATTGAACCAGCTTCTAGCCTCTATCCACAACACTGAACATATGCAACTTGTATGCAGAGTCAACTTGAAAACTGAGCGAAGTATCATGATAAATAAGAATTGATGGTAAATTTAATAATTTTGTTTACTGCCTCACTATAAACATTAATCATCATTGGCAAAAACAAACTTGATATTAATATTTAAAGCAGGAAGGTGAATGCTTGCTAAGAAATATTCAATATTTCACTCAAACACAATATGAAACATTTTTAGTAGAGCAATAATAATTACTCTGTACAGAAAATAGTTATTTTACTCTAAGGGCACATGTGGTCCTAGTGCACCTAATTACACCACTTTGGCTTAATTCTGGAACTGTAACACACATACATAAATAAGTGAATACAAAAGAAACTGACTTTCTGTCCGTTACTAAAATTTCTGCTCTCTTCGGGTACCACCACTAATAAAACACAGGCACTAAGCGGTAGAACACATTTTATCTACTAGCAGTAACACCTGGTCTCTTAGCAAATATCACTTTGTTGACGTCTGACAGCTACTTTCTGATTGTATGACATAATTAGCATGCAGCTGGCTCTCTTGATCACCTTGGAAGAATTAGAAATCCTAAGCATCTTCTCAGTAAACTGGACAGCTCTTTCCCCAATTTATTCTGTATTATCTTTCATGTATTTTGCTAATTCATTTGTCCTATTGAGAAGGTCATTTTCTATGGTTTAATAGCTTGGTGAATTTGATGGTAATCAATTTGCAAAAGCTCTTTTCTAAAAAAAAATGTATTCATTTTGTGGAGAAAAAAGTGAACTTTTTTCATAGAAAATATGTTATCCATATATTACAGTAGACAGTGATAATGTCAGTAATGATTTTACTCAAAATGTTTTAGAATTTTCTCTCCACTTCCTGTCTCTGCATTCAGAGATCATTTTTATCAGTAATTATAAACATTATAATGGGCCCAATTTTAGATTACGTAGTATAGAGGGTAAGGTAAATCAACTGGAAGTGATAAAAAGAAATTAAAGGCTTGGGATAACATAAATAAGTAGCAATTCATTTGGAAAGTTTAGAAGATAACTTAAAGGACAGGTTACAAAATTTCTATTTATCACTTAAGTGATTACTTTTTAAAGTATATTTACCATCGCTGCTCTGCTTGTAGAATTGAACATTTGAACCAAAAAAAAGTGAGTCTTAAAAAATGAGATCATGCATGGCAAAGATTTAAAAGTATAGCTAACATTTAAAATCTTATTAACAAAATTATTTCCTTAGTTCTAGCAATTACTGATTTTTATTCCTCCTTGTGCTAATCCCACCAAAAGGCAGAAATGTCAAAATAAAGGTTACTATCAAAGATTCTCATTAAAGCCAAAACCGGTTTGGCTCAGTGGACAAAGCGTCGGCCTGTGGACTGAAAGGTCCCGGGTTCGATTCCGGTCAAGGGCATGTACCTTGGTTGCGGGCACATCCCCCGTAAGGGACGTGCAAGAGGCGGCTGATCGATGTTTCTCTCTCATCCATGTTTCTAACTCTCTATTCCTCTCCCTTCCTCTCTGTAAAAAATCAATAAAATATATTTTTTTAAAAAGATTCTCATTAAAAACAATTAAAATGGAGCAATAGGAGAATATCCATATTTGCTTTTTATTGGTCTTTGATATCCACTTATTTTTATTTTGTTAAGGGATGAGTGAAATAATTTCCATTAAGTATCACTTTGTCATTCATTAATTCAGATGCTAGATCTGAAATTTAGTATCGCCTCCAATATATTCAGATAATAGTTTACAATTTTCTGAGTATTTAACATGGTACAAGAAAAAGAATTGTATCATTTCATGTTCTCCATGCAGATCTTTTATAAGAAGATTGAAAGTTTAAAAAATTAAAAGATTATGTTAAAAAAGTTTATTATAATATTGCTATTAACATATGACTAAAAAGAAAGTATTTTTTTGTTTCTTGTTTATAACCCTACTTTACAAGTAATGATAATTAAAATGCAAAAGAGAAATCTTGTTGAGCCTTTGAAAACATATAAATCATGTTTTAAAAAATCATCATATTCTAAGTACACCAAATTGATCAAAAACTAAAAATGGTATCTGATCATATATTTGAAACTTAAGTATGAGGTAAAAATACTTCTTTAATATCAATGCTTAACCTGAAACATAAGCACACTGCATTTTACCCTTTTGAGTCTCTGTTATTACCTTTTTATGTATTTACACTCTATATACCTTAAAAGTAAAGACAGTAAATGACCTAATATATTCTCAGAAAAGCTCTGTAACCTGCCAATGTACTGCTCTATTTTCTGTGGAATTGGCCATTATAATTAGTCTTCTGCAGAACTTGAAAGACAGCCAGGTGGGAATAACATTCCATTCCACAAATAAAGACATAAAAATGAATTCTACCTCAGAAACAGGAAATGAGACAATGAGAATGTGCTCTTTTAAAAAAGAAAAGAAAAAAGAACAAATTCATAAAACCTACTTTCAATATAAGGGCATTTTAAAAAATTCAATCTGCACAAATAAAATGAAAGGCTGACCATTAATTACCCAAAATAAGACCAGAGAATTGTCACAGATGGCTCCATGTGATGCCCAGCTTAATGAGCTATCTTTGAAGACATGGACAGCCACAAAACATCATAAATGGGACCATTAAAGTAAAACAGAAACCAGGTAAATATCAAGCGTTATGTAGTTTGGGTTGTTGCAAGTTAAAATAGTTAAAACAATATGTGTTGTAGTAGAAGAGAAAGGGAAGACTAAGGTGTTTGATAAGAAAAAACCTTGATGCCGAGACTGGTTTGGCTCAGTGGAAAGAGTGTCAGCCTGCGGAATGAAAGGTCCTAGGTTCGATTCCAGTTGGGGGCATGTACCTTGCCTGCGGGCACATCTCCACTGTGGGGCGTGCAGGAGGCAGCTGATCGATGTCTCTCTCTCATCGATGTTTCTGACTTTCTATCTCTCTCCCTTCCTCTCTGTAAAAAATCAATAAAATATATATATTTTTAAAAAGCTTGAAATTCTTCATCCTAAACATGTTTATAAATTGATCTATAAAAAGAAGAGGAAAATCTCAAAATAGTCAGGTAGAATTCTGAAATATGTGACAAAACTTTGCTTCCTAAATTGAGCCCCTCTGTGACCCAAATCTGTGATGAAAGCTTATACAAGAAAAATGTACATGTTTACACACATGAGATATTTACACTGAGTGGCCAGATTATTATGATCTCTGAATGCATAACAATCTGACCACTCAGTGTATATCCTATATAATAAAAGGCTAATAGGCAAACTGTCTCCTCAACCAGAAGTTTGACAAGTAGGCAGGCCAGCCAACCACCCACATCCCTTCTCCCTGGCCAGGCTGGCCAGACTCCACATATTGAGTGGTCAGATTATTATGCATTCAGAGATCATAATAATCTGGCCACTCAGTGTATATTTATTCACACATACACATGTATGTAAATGTGTGTATCTATCTATACGTATTGTGTTTACATATGCTTTACTTATGCATATTCATATCTATTTCATATATTAATTTCAGCCTGACAAATGGAGAAAAAAAATAAAGCAAGAAGAAAGGAAAATATTATTTTGCCTGAAGAAAGAAAATCCATCACTAAGCAATGGTTGAAGTCAGCAAATTGAGAAGAAAAAAGGTATGGTTCTGCTAACTTAAAAAAATTCAACACATCAACATTATTCTTTGTTGATAATGGCTAAACAGATGATATTCCCTCTTCCTAGAGTAAGCCTCCACCCCACCCCTCTTCTGAATTTGGTTAGCTCCTAGTTCATCACACAAGCCTTAAAGCCCATCACTATCCCTCCATGATATCAAGCAAAAAGAATAGGTGCTTCTACCTCTGCTGGACATTGTCCAGCACCCCACAGTAACCATGTCCCATCCTTTTTCATGGCCCCATGGCCCCATGTCCTGCACACCTCCTTCTGGCACTGACGGCCTAACTTGACAGTGCTGGGTCTCCACTACGCTGGTGTTGTGAGGTGATGCCTTTATCTTTCAGCACAGTGTCTGGCACAGAATAGTATTTCAATACATTTGTCCACAGATTAAATGACAGAATGTTAATTGAATGACCACATGTATGAAAAATCTTCTTAAAAAGACTCCTCTTGGTTCAGGGAAACCTTTGAAACTTGTAGAACTTAGTGAATCATATCAGTAGAAATAGAATTACTCCATTTAGGATATTTCAGCAAACATAAAATCTCTTGCTACAAGCTCTGATGCTGCCTCTATAAAGCAGTGGACATTTTTATTGATCTGAACAACTGTGAGGTAATGGGCAACGAATGGTCTAACAAGTCCAGCATTTTAACTACAAGAAGTATAACACAGCCAAAACCGGTTTGGCTCAATGGATGGAGCGTCAGCCTGCAGATTGAAACATCCCAAGCTTGTTTCCAGTTAAGGACACATCCCCAGTGAGGGGTGTGCAGAAGGCAGCTGATGGATGTTCCTCTCTCATCAATGTTTCTAGCTCTCTATTCCTCTCCCTTTCTCTCTGTAAAAAAATCAATAAAATATATTTTAAAAAAAAGAACTGTAACACAGATAAGAAACTTCACTGCTTTTATATTTGACTTTTAATTTTTTTTTTGGGGGGGGGGTATAGGGAATAGGTATAAGTCCTCTAACATGCAGGAATAAAGTGACATAAGTTGTATAAATACACATCAGGAGGAAAGCCCTTGTCTAGAATGAATAGACCCTATATCTACTGGAATGCCTTCCTTTCAAGCTTCTCCTTTGGCACTGAACTTATTTTTCTTTTTTTTCTTTTTTCTTTTTTTTTTTTTTTTTTTTTTTTTTTTTTTTTTTTTTTTTTTTTTTTTTTTTTTTTTTTTTTTTTTTTTTTTTTTTTTTTTTTTTTTTTTTTTTTTT
>PVJN01056738.1:0-12676 GCA_004026805.1 Lasiurus borealis | reverse complement strand
GCTGGCTGTCTGGAAGGGATTTTCCTCCGCGGACGGCCGTGTGTGCGCAGCCCGGCCGGTTGCTATGGCGGTTGACAGGGGATGTCAGGCAGAGTGAAATTGGGTCTCAGCGCCCTTATCGGAGCGAACAGGATGCTCGGGGCTCCGCTCCTGGCGGGGCTCTGCCCTGGCGTGGAGTCCTCCATCCTCCCTCACCCCCGTCCCCCGGGGGGGGGGGGGGAACACAGCCCCGCGATGCTAACGGCAATCGTCTCGCTAAGGGCTCATCCTAACCGAGAGCGGAGCCTGCCCGCTCAGGTTCCGGCTGCCGTGGGCCCTGGTGTCTGGTCCAGGTGAGGTCTTGAGACCCGAGGGTGTGTCTGTTGACTTTATAAAAAAAAAAAAAGGCAAAGCAAATGGATTTGGGAGCCCAGCACCAGTGTTTCATGAGAGAGGAGAGAGGGAGGGAGGAAACCAGTGTTCCATGAGAGAGGAAGGGCTTTGAGAGAGAGAGAGAGAAGAAACCAGTGTTCCATGAGAGAGGGGGGACAGAGAGAGAGGGGGGTTGGAAATCAGTGTTCCATGAGAAAGGGGGTACAGAGAGGGGGAGAGAGAGATCATTGACCTCATGTGATTGCTCCCCACCTCCACCTGGAGATATGTGGGTGCCTGCCCCACCTCCCCAGGGCCCCCAGGTCTGCAGGGATGCAGCTAGGAGAGGAGAGCGGCTGAGTGTTTCCCGCCCCTCCCTTTGGTTCACAGCCTTCCAGGAGCCGCCTGGGTGAGCACCAGGGGTCCCGGGGTGCTCATTTAGGGCAGCGAGTGGGGGTCGGCTCCCGGGAGTCACGTGACCTCAGAAGCCCTGTGCAGGAGTTCCCCCATGCCCTGGTACCCCACCCCCCAGACATATTCATGGGCCTGATTAATGGCCACATCTGGAAGGGGTGGAATACCCCACCCCCATTCCATTCCATTCCGGGGCACGGTGGATCATCTGGCCCTGCCCGCAGCTCACCCTGCAGGGGACCAGGGGAAGCCTGCACCCCAGAGGGGGAGGCGCCCACACCACCTGGAGTGCAGGAGCGAAACGGTGACGTGTTCCCCTCTGCAGAACGAGGCCAGAACGGGAGTCAGCAGGAATATGCGGGGAACGGCGCTGTTAGCTGAGCTCCAGTGCACAGGGCCAGGTTACAGGTCACAGAGCAGCTGGCAGGAAGCTGAAACCCCTCCCCCCACCCCACTCCCAGCACCCCTGTCACCTCCCCTAATGCCCACCCCCACGGGCCACTCCTGGTTCCTGAGCGCTGGAGAGCTCGAACGGTCTCTCTCTTAAAGCCCTTGGTGCCCAGTACCTGCATGAGCACCAGCCAGGAGCACCGTGCCACGCGAAGGTAGTGCGTTCCCCACAGGCACAGACTGGCCATCATATAAGGGGTACCCCCCCACAAAGTGGCCGCCTCCAGTGAGTGCACAGCAAGCAAAGGGCAGACATGCACCTCCCGGGAGGGCAGCATCCCCGCCGCTGGGGAGGGGGCTGCGGCCAGGTCTGAGGCGGAGGCCTCTGTGCCATGTGAAAGCGAACTGGCATCCCAGCCCACATCTGGCACAGCCCGGCCAGAGCTCCCGAACCGGCCTGGCTCCTCAGGAGAGAAAAGAGAGAAGGCAGAAGAGAAAGGTTTTTAAAATGTTTTTATTTGACATCAGAGAGGAAGGGAGAGGGTGAGCGAGAGAGAAACATCCATGAGGAGAGAGAATCATGGACCGGCCGCCTCCTGCACGCCCCCTCTACTGGGGATGGAGCCCATACTCTGGGCCTGTGCCCTGACCGGGAATGGAACCGTGACCTCCTGGTTCAGAGGTCGATGCTCAGCGACTGAGCACCCAGCGGCTGAAAAAAAAGAAAATTTCCTTAGCTCCCGTGAGACTCGGGGATTTGAGAGCATCAGGAGCCCCCGAGGTGTCCCTCCCCAGCATTTTGCAGAAGAAAGCCGGGCCGAATCCGGTCACAGCGGCCGAATTCTGGGGGGATGGGCCTGGCTGGGAGGCCCCCCAGCCTGGGGTCTGTTTGTGGAGCGGGGAGCAAGTGGCTAGGGCTGGGACACCTCATGGTCTTTGCCAGGAAGAGGCGTGAGAGTGTCTGCTCCCCGGGCCTCTTATAGGTGCAACCAAATGGTGACACCAGTGTCTGGCACAAGACAAGAGGTGGAGAAGCACCTCCGGTATCGGGTGTCCCCCCAAAACACGGATGCACACCCTGTGGGTGATACGAAGGCAGGAGATGCATCTCTGATATAGGGTGTCCCCTCAAAACACAGATGCACACCCTGTGGATGGTTACAAAGGCGGGAGAAGCATCTCAGATATAGGGTGTCCCCCCAAAACACAGATGCACACCCTGTGGGTGATTACAAAGACGATGTTTATGGCACTACCTTTCCTTTTCAAATTGAGCCGTCAGTTGGGAGAGCATGTAGGCATTTGGGGGGACACCCTGTCTATTTTTTGCCCCTCTCCTCTTGCCCTGGGTCGCACCCCTTGTCCCAGGCGGATGGCAGTGATGAGACAGGTCTCAGGCTCCCCTTACAGGAGGTGGCAGGTTAACCAACTGGCTGAGCAGTGGTTAACCTCCTCAGAGACCCCTCCTCACAGAAACTGGAGCAATGTGAGGAAAAGTGTATGTGTCACCATAACCAGTGTGACTCAGTAGATAGAACGTCGGCCTGGGGACTGAAGGGTCCCAGGTTTGATTCCGGTCAAGGGCATGTACTGTGGTTGCAGGCACATTCCCAGTAAGAGGCATGCAGGAAGCAGCTGATGGATGGATGTCTCTCCTCGTTGTTTCTAACTCTCTCTCCCTCTCCCTTCCTCTCTGTAAAAAATCAGTAAAATATATATATATATATATATATTTTTTTAAAGTGTGTGCCATCCAGCAGGAGGGAGCCTGTGGGTGGCTGAGGGGGAAGAGCCAGCAGCGGGGAGCCCACCTGCCCTGCAGAGTGGCTGTTCCCCAGGAAGGTGGAAGGGAGGTGATTGCCCCCCGCTGCGGGCAGCTCTCCTGGGTGAGACCAGTCTGACCCTCAGCACCAGAAGTAGATAAACCCCTGGCCCAGTCCTCAGAACCAGGGTCAGCACCTTCCTGCTGGCGATGGTTGTTGCCTCCGAGCACTGTGTCCGGGGAGGGGTTACCCCGAAACCAGGGAGCACCTACAGGACGAGGGCTGCTTCCAGCCAGACAGGGAAAGAGGCCTCCCTGCCCCCTCCTGCACACCTGCAGGGCAGTGACCCCAGGAGGGCAGCCAGTGTCCAGGTCAGAGCCCAGCTGCAGCGGCTGCGGCACTCAGCCTGGAATGCTTCACTCCCGCACACATTGGCTGCACCTGCTCAGGGGAGGCCTCCAGCAGGGGCCGTTGGGTGATAGGAATCGGGTCGTAAACCAGAGGGACCGGCCGCTGTCTTAGACGAAGACGAGCTGCTCAGACTGTACCCCATAACCCGTCCGGGGGCACCCCGTTCAGCAGGAGGGAAGGACAGCACGGCAAGCCGGCAGGTAAGGGAGCCTCTGCTGATTACGTTTCGTAGGAAAACGTGTTTTCTGGTCGGTTTGTTAAACCTCACTGGTCAGGCCCAGCCGGCGGTGGCGGGGCTCAACGGTTGAGCATTGACCTATGACCCATGACCCAGGAGGTTGGGGCACCTGCTCTATCCCTAGTTTGGGGCACACAGGAGGCAGCTGGTCCATGGTTCTCTCTCCTCATTGATGTTTCTACCTCCCTCTCCCTCTCCCTTCCTCTCTGACATCAATAAAAATATTTTAAACACACACACACAAAAACAAAAACAAAAAAAGGCGCTGGTCAGAGAGTCTAGAATAAGTTTGCTATAACATTGGTTTCCCCTTCACTCTTTCCCCTGTGAAAACAAATAACTTGAAAACAGCGAGAAACTCGGGATTTTTAAAAGCCTCTGGAAAGAAAAAGAACCGATTACATGATTCCAAGTTAGAAGTCCGAAGCCATAGGAACAACCTAAAACTTCTCAACAGGTTGTTATTTTTTATTTTTTTAAATCTTTATTGTTGAAAGTATTAGATAGGTCTCCCTCCCTCTCCCTCTGCCCCCCTCCAGCCCTACCCTGCCCCCACCCCGGCCTTCACCACCCTATTGTCTGTGTCCATGGGTGATGCATATGCGCATACAAGGCCTTTGGCTGATTACCTCCTACCTCCTAACCTCCAGCACCTGCCCTCTGAGTGATTTTTAACACGTCATTTTACTACCCCTAGGGCAGCTCGGGCCTGCAGGGTGGATTCTGCTGGGCCATGAACCCCACAGCTGTGCTGACGCCCTAGAAGCCATTCTTTGAGGGGTGTTTTGGCTGAGAAAACCCCAAAGAACCTCTAGGCACAGCGATGTGGGCTCGCAGGGCGGCCTGCTATTTCAGGAGGCCGCCGACCTTTATCCTTTGCTCTGCATCCTCCACACCTGGCGCTGGTTCCAGGTGGTTCTTTGAACTCTGACCTTCATGTCTACCTTCCAGGAGGAAGGAGAAAAGGGGGGGGGGGGCGGAGGAAGGCTCCTTCTTTTAAGGGTTCCTGGGGGGTTTGCACCCTTGAGGTGGGGCTGGGCCAGGTTCTCAAGGTCATGGCTGGGACGGAGAGGCAGGGGAGCTGATGGGCGGCTCCCCCAGAGGCCCTGCCTGCTGGGATGGTGCCGAGCTGTGTGGCAGGTGAAATGAGAATGTCGGAACTCTGTCAAGTCGTGTGCACTTTATGGATGTGAGGGGACCTACCCCAGACGCGCCCATGGAAAGGGAAATGGGCCCAGGCCAGGCAGAGCCGGAGCAGAGAGACGGCGCCTCGCGTGGGCCCTGGCAAGTGAGCTGTGCTCTGTGCCTTGGAACCTGCTCCACCCAGTGCGTTGTCAAGATCCCCCATAAATCAGATTGTCATTAAAAAACATGTGTGAGCCGAACCCGGTTTGGCTCGGTGGATGAAGCATCGGTCTGGGGACTGAAGGGTCCCAGGTTCGATTCCGGTCTAAGGGCATGTGCCTTGGTTGCAGGCACATTCCCAGTGGGGGGCGTGCAGGAGGCAGCTAATGGATGTTTCTCTCTCATGGATGTTTCTAACTCTCTATCCCTCTCCCTTCCTCTCTGTAAAAAATCAATAAACTATATTTAAAAAAAAACACACAAAAAAACATGTGTGACATGGTGCTTCCTAAGAAGAAAACAGGTACTCAGGACAAACTTTTATTTTGATATCATTGATAAGTACCTGCACACTTATTCTGCATTAATCGATATTGAGGTTTATATAGTGTCTTATTCTACTACTAGAGGCCTGATGCACGAAATTCGTGCACGGGTGGGGTCCCTAGGCCTGGTTGGTTGAAGATCAGGGCCGATCGGAGCCTTTCCCGCCCCCTGGTGGTCAGCACATGTCATCGTGAGCAATTGAACTCCTGGTCTCCCAGTCAACTCCCAAGAGGACAACTTGCATATTGGGCTTTTATGTATATAGATGTAAATGTCCCATTAGAAGTGTAAATATTACATGTTTCAAATGTCTTCAAGCAACCCCCCCACCTTCCAACATATTGTACTGACAAATTAATATAAACAAACATCATATAATTTTTTCTCTATTTGATCTGCCTGATATTTTTCTGCTTAAAAAAACAACAACAACCAACATTATTACCAGCAGAGACCATTTAACTTAATCCTTCCAGGGACGGTGTGAGCTGTGTATTATCCCATTTTATCCACTAGAAAGACTGAGGCCCAGACAGGATGGAGTCACTTGTCAAGGTCATGCAAGAGTCAGCCAGGGTCACATCCAAGCACTCCACACCCAAGGCTCTGACATCCCCTATACAAAAGCCCCACCCCTAACTGGTTTGGCTCAGTGGCTAGAGCATCGGCCTCAAACTCAAGGGTCCCAGGTTCGATTCCGGTCAAGGGCATGTACCTTGATTGAGGGCACATCCCCAGTGCGGGGGTGTGTAGGAGGCAACTGAATTGTTGTTTCTCTCTCATCGATGTTTCTAGCTTTCTGTCCCCCTCCTTTCCTCTCTAAAATATCAATAACATATATTTAAAAATATATAAAAATAAAATAAAAAAGCCCCAAATCCGGACATATCGCTAACGGCCATCCTGAAAGATGGAAGCCATCAAAAATCCTTCCATTAAGCTCGGAACCAGCGGTAGAAAATTAAAACGAGATGAGGCTCTGAGTATGGGGCTGTTGCCGCCGCCTCCTCTCCTTCTCCTGACTCATTTTAATCACTTAGGCTACCCCTCCCCCCACCTTCCAACATATTGCGCTGACAAATTAATTTAATCAGAAAGCTCTGGCCAGGTGTAGGATTTGTTGCAAGGATTGCCCGCTCTTGCCCTCCCCGTACACATTCATCAATGGCAAAAAAATGTGAGCTCAAGTCATGAACCGCACTGATACCTGAAAAAGAATATGTTGAATTTAGCCCAGTTGATGTGGCTCCATGCTTGAGCATTGATCTATGAACCAGGAGGTGACGTTTCCATCCCCGGTCAGAGCATGTGCCCGGGGTGGCAAGCTGATCAATGGTTCTCTCTCATCATTGATGCTTCCATCTCTCTATTCCTCTCTGTGACATCAAGAAAACCATATATATATATTTTTTAAAGAGTGTATTGAATTTAGAACTCTATCCACGGGTGTCCCATTGGATGTGATGACTCTTTTCCTTTCAATCTCAGATCAGTGATACCCTTGGATGTCTCTGCCATTCAGTCGTGTATTTTTGGATGGCAGACGAGAGAGGGAGGAGATGTTTCACGTAGGTGTTCTCAGAGCAGCTGCAGAGAAAAACTTTGAAGTCTGCTCCTCTCGGCGTTCCATGAGAATCACATGGTTCTGACATGACAAACGGTCACGTTAATGATGAGTTCTGGGATTGTGTTGCGATTCCATGATTTCAAGGTAGCCGGTCGGGACTACATGCATAATGTCGTTATTGGCGGCCAAGGCCTTTACATCTAACCAAGCCCCTCATGTTTGGTCACAACCGGAAATAACAATCGGGCTGTGTTAGTCCGAGTTGCCCAGCCCTGGGCGGGGCCTGCCCTTGACTCGTTGGCAAACACACCGCCAGGCCTGAGTCCTGGTTGGCGGTCAGAGCTGAAGGGCCCCCCCGCCATTCATTGTTCCCTGTGGGAACCTCTTTCACGTCCCGCGTGGTTCAGGGTTCTCGGTTCAGGGTTCAGGTTCTGGAGGAGGCCGCACGTAAATGAAAAGAGAGACTAGACAAGTATTCATTTGGCGATATTGGGGGCCAGATGGGAGCCTTCCTCTAGTGCAGTGGTTCTCAACCTTCCTAATGCCGCGCCATTTAATACAGTTCCCCATGTTGTGGTGACCCCCAACCATAAAATTATTTTCATTGCCACTTCCTAACAGTAATTTTGCTACTGTTGTGAATTGTAATGCAAATATCTGTGTTTTCTGATGGTCTTAGGCGACCCCTGGGGTGGGGTCGATGGACCCCCAAAGGGGTCTCGACCCACAAGTTGAGAACCGCTCTTCTAGTGGAAAGGACTACCGCCTTTCTTTGGCCTTGCCATCCCTTTTATTCAGGTTCAGGATACACCCTTTGCCCTGAAGCAGGCAATTCCAGGAACAAGTAGATTATCTTCTCAGTAAGGATTTACATGATTATTTGTTGGGGAAGTTCATTGTCTCAATGAGATAGGGGGTGGCTGGCTTTGACCAACACCAGCCATAGTTAAGAGATGAGAGCCCTGGCCCGTGTGGCTCAGTGGATAGAGCATCGGTCTGCCAGCTGAAGGGTCCCAGGTTTCATTCCAGTCAAGGGCTTTGTCATCAATCTATGAACCAGGAGGCGAGGGCTCGATTCCCAGTCAGGGCACATGCCCAGTTGCAGGCTAGATCCCCAGTGGGGGGCTTGCAGGAGGCAGCCGATCAATGATTCTCATTATTGAAGTTTCTCTCTCTCTCCCTCTCCCTTCCTCTCTGAAATCAATAAAAATATGCTTGGGGGGTGGGGGGGCACACACAACAAAGCATGCAACCCAGGTAAGAGCCCTTGACTGGGAATCAAGCCCACAACCATTGGGTGCACGGGCTGGTGCTCTAACCCCTGAGCCGCACCGGCCAGGGCCAGTCTCTCATTCTTTAGAATTCTTACCAAGTTGTACGTCAAAACGAGGCCCGTCTCCCAAGATTCCCCGGCTTCGGTTTCGCAGCTGACTCCGGAGCAAGGGACAGGGATGTAATCTGTAGAGTGTGTAAACGTGCGCCTGTGTGTGTGACATGCGACGTGAGAAAATGAGCTTCTCCTTCCTTAAAACAAACATTATTTCCTGCGCATCCACGCCTTCCCCAGAGCTGCTCGACATAATCAGTTCAAGTCTCGAATCCCACCGCCTCTCCTCGGAAACGTTCTTTCCCTTGTTTATTCATATCTGTGGCAAGAAGGCTGTTAAAAAATAAGATTATTTCGTCGCATCCCAGGAAAAATGTGTGGCTGGTCTCATTACAAAGAGCCGCTCTTATGTTCTCTCTATATACCTGGCTTATACAGAATCTTGGAGATGCTGTAATTAAGTGATGAGATTTGTTCCTTTTTATTGTCCGCTAGGCCGCTTAGGGGGGAACGGTGGTGCGTGGCTGTTAGGAAAAGTGTTTGCAGACTTATTTCTTGTTGTACTTTGTTTCTGCTGCTTTTTTTGGGGGGGACAGGTGAGTGTCATATTTATGTTCTCTTTTTAAAATTAAATTTATTGGGGTGACATTGGTTCATATTACGGTCTCTTGTAAGTGCCCTGAAATCTTTTCTGAAATTTGGGGGTAGCACAAAGGCTGGGGGGAGGTTTATAGGGGAGGTAAAAAGGAGACATATGCCAAGACTGGTTTGGCTCAGTAGATAGAGCATCAGCCTGTGGACTGAAGGGTCCCAGGTTCGATTCTGGTTAAGGGGATGTACCTTGATTGGGCACATCTCCAGTGGGTGGTGTGCAGAAGGCAGCTGATTGATGTTTCTCTCTCATCAATGTTTCTAGCTCTCTGTTCCTCTCTATAAAAAATCAATAAAATATATTAAAAAATTTAAAAAGGAGACATATGTACTACTATTTGTAATACTTTAAACAATATTTCCAAAGGAAAAAAACGGGCAGAGGAGTGTTAAGCACACTTCCCAGCCAAGGATAGACATGGAATCTGCATACCGAAGCCGATGCGGTTGGCACAATAATAACGCCAGCTGACATCAAACCCGAAGGCCATCTCGTTTTACAGATGAGGGAGCTCCAGACCCAGAGGAGCGCATTGAGGGACACACATTCCCACAGCAGGAGGCGTCTCAGCTAGGAGTCCAGGGCTATGGAAATGCTATTATCTCACCGGATTTCCTAAAGGAAATCATCGGAAGGGCCTACACCTGTCACGGGTTCAGATTTTCTCATTGCTGAAGTCTGGGCTTCTGCCTCTCCACCTTTACCTGAGCGGGGAGCACTCGGCTCCCTGGTCTCTCCATTACTTCTTCAGAGGATAGTTGCAGCATCTCGGTGATGTACACACCACATCACATGGTCACTGACAGCCTAGCTCTGTTCCTGGGTGGAGCACTCAGCCTTCAGCCCCATGGGGGCAGGTAGAGTTTCAGGGACGTGGCTGAGGAGAGAGTCAGATGCCCAAGTCTCGCTTGACACAGAGGCCAAGCAAACGTTCATGATGGCAGAACAGCAGACTTCTGCCAGAACCCGGAAGCAGGAAGTCTAGAAAAGCAGAGAGAGACACCTGGATGGAGGACACGTCGCACCGATGGCGCCGTGGGGCTTCTAGATTCCCCTTCTCTACCTGTTGTGGTTCTCTTACCGGAGTATCTTTCATCAGAGATGTTGTCGTTGAAGTGGTTCACCGGGTTTCAGCTCCACATTGCTGCGTTCTGCCCACATCTGACACACAGTAGGAGGACCTGTGGCAGAGGTCCACTGTCGTTTGGACCAATGGCGGATGGAGATCTTTGCAGCCCCGCCTGTGCCATCATCGGAGTTTGTGCCTTTTCACCTCATCTTGGGTGCAGAGAGGAGTCTCCAGCTGGACCATGGTGACTGCGTTTGCCATCGGCAATCTCTGGTACAACGTGCAAAAGACACATGACAGTCATTTCCACTCTCTTCTCTCAGCCTCCTGTGCTCATTCTGACTCGGAGTGTTTGCATTGCCTCCAGCACCTCGGACAGATCCCAGAAGAGCGTGTGGGGTCCATCATGACTATGAAGAACCATTGGGATGGAATTGATGGAAAGATTTAAAAATCAGGCACGGGGCCTTACTCAATCTCCACTCATATTTTTTCCCTTCTCAGTGTGAAAATGCTGCTGATTTTGTTGTGGGAGAGGAACTGAAAATATGAAAATTACACATGAAGAGATCTACACTGCTGTTGCTTTGTGAAGACTGAATTTTTCAGCCACATACTAGTTCAACTGTAGATCTCTCTTTTATTTTCCCAAGGACGACGTTAATGATCTTAGACAACAACATATAAGTTTGTAGAAGCTTACTGAATTGATTTTGTGGTGTTGAGTCTCAAACACTAAACTAGGTTAAAGAGAAAAAGCCAAAGGTGTCATAATTGTGACAAATTTCACTGGTTGGATAAAAATATCCAAAAATAAAATAAAATATCACATGTTCTGGAAGCATAAAAATTAAAAAGTGATTTCTTCTGGCTGAGATAGGATAAACAAAAAAAGAAAAAACATGTCTAGGTAAAGTTGGAATAGTAGAGACATGAACTATTTGACTAAACAAGGTTATCTTTGAGGTTAGCCGTGTGTTCTCATAAAAGAAAACACAAAACTGAATTTCTGCTTTTTAAATATATTATTTTAACCAGGCAGTCAATTCTATTATTTTCAGACTATTTTACACGATGCATATATGGGTGCTAATAGTAATGTTGTCTCCATCAGCTATCAGTGGCTCCGACCATCTGCTATCCTTCATGTTCTAGAATCGCTAACTGTCCATGTGTGGATGTTCTTCTACCCGACAATATGTCCTTGGATCTGCTATTAGCCCTCGGAAGAACTCATTGAGGTTGTGGGCATACCTCACCGGAGCATGCTTGATCAATTTAAAACGTCAAGGTCAGAGTCCTTAGTAGTCCATGGACCGAGCCCAGACCAGAGACTTAGGGCCCGTAAGAGGTTTAAGTGTCAAGATATTTAAGCATTAAAAAATCCTGTTAGGGAAGGACTTCAGAAACCTGTCAAAACTCTGCCACTCGCGGCGCTGTGATAAAACATGTCTCCAGGAGCCAGGAGCAAGCTTAAAGCTTCACAACGGCCTGCTCGGTGGTTTCCGCTGGGTGCAGGCAGCAGGTGTAAGAAGCATGTATCACATCGTATATAATTGGCCATCGAGAACTGGTCCCTGATTTGGGTGGTTCAGAATCTGGGGCTTCATTGAACATAATGGGAGCTGGTTCCTGTTACGATGGAGGCCATACCCGAATCCTGGGAATGGAGGAAAAATGACGCCTGCAACCAACATTGATCTTCCCACCACTTTACATCAAGTCCCTGACGGTCTTTACAAGAAGGCCCGTATCTTTTTGGACCCGGGATATTGCCAAGACACCGCCACGACCGGTTTGGCAGATGGATGTTACCAGTCCTTGCCAGATCTCTACCAAGGAGGTTTTTAAGCAGCGAATAACTCAGAGGAATGAACAGAGGTTAGAGGCCTCGCAGGATCACAAACAGATGAGCATCTAGAGTTGAAGAAGAAGGAGGAGGAAGGCATGGAAACCAGCCAGAGCTCTGTAGCCAAGGGTCAAGCCGTTCTCCTCGGAGAGGGGTGAGGGGAAAGCAGGGTGGGAAGGTTAAAGAAAGACAGACCAAGCCTTCTTCCCCAAGGAGGTCTAAGAGAGAGAGAGAGAGAGAGAGAGAGAGAGAGAGGGGGGGGGAGAGAGAGATGGTCGGTGCAAAGGATGCCGGGAAAAGGAAGTTGGTCCTGCATGATTTTCCCCGGTGCCCAGAAAATATCCACAGTAAATTCCCGATGGGCGCGGGTGATAGAAGCAAAAGTGCAAAGGTCAACTGCAGGCAGCCTGGGTAGTGTGTGAGTGTGAGTCCACAGGCCGTCGGTTTAAGGGGGAAGGTTGGTTCCCCCCAAAGTCCTTCCCCGCAGCCTCCCTGGTGGAGGGCTCAGGCTTCGAGGGGAAGAGGGGTTCATGTAGAGGATTTTCTTCTGGGGCTTCTGATC
This sequence comes from Lasiurus borealis, assembly GCA_004026805.1. Classification (NCBI taxonomy): domain Eukaryota; kingdom Metazoa; phylum Chordata; class Mammalia; order Chiroptera; family Vespertilionidae; genus Lasiurus; species Lasiurus borealis. The sequence goes on along the minus strand of PVJN01056738.1, from coordinate 412 downwards.
ACCTGCCCAGAGTGGAGATCCACACGTTTAGCGGGTGATGTGTCAAGTCTGTGCAAACAGCAGAGCCGACGTGACACATTACCCAATGGAGAGGACCCCATTCCCAGGTCAGACTCCTGCGGGCCCATGTCTGCCCCCTGATCCCAAAGAGGGGCCCTGGCATGAGGCCCCCGTTCGGTGCAGGAGGAGGGGAAGGGGCCATCTCTCCTCCAGGACCTTCCTATATCCCAGAAGGGAGTCTCCTGACCTGGCATAATCTTTCTTTACTTTTTTACCGGAGAAGAATCTAAAACAATGAGATCAAGCTGAGAATGAAAACTCAGAAGGGGCTTTCTTACCTGGAGGCACAAGGGCAGGAGGGAGGAGCGGGGGCTTTGGGGGGGGGTGGGGCTGAGGGCGGGGTGAAGCTGAG
>PVJN01056737.1:0-12608 GCA_004026805.1 Lasiurus borealis | reverse complement strand
ATAACTGCTTCTCCTCCCTCTTTCACCCCAATTCACCTCCAGAGGTCTCCCTTTGCTAGGATAGCAGATTGTGAATCTTTCCTTTCCCTTCCCATGTCTTCTCTTCTTTCTTACTCATACAGACACTGGATCAGCAGGATAGATTTCTTTCTACTTCACCTTCCCTGCATTCTGAGATGTCACCTGGGGTCTTTATAGGGACATCCCTCCTTTCTCTTATACTGCTTGTACCCACAGAGCTCAGTTCAACATGTCAATCAAAGGATGTTTAGGCTGTTGTTGACAGGAGCTTTGGGGAAAATTAGTTATCATGTTCTAGATCCTAGGAGGCAAGAGTTGGCTCTTCATGCTCGCTTCTCTCATCTTAGTCTAGACTTCACAGTATTTGGCAGATCTGACTCCTAATTTGTGGCTTGTGGTTGTGTCCTTTTCCATGTTTCATTGAAGATAGATTATTTTCCCTCTATTTTTTCGGTTGTTTTTGGTGGAGTTTGAGGGAGTGGAGAAGAGTAAAAATTCCGTTACTCTCTCTTCTTTAACCAAAAATCTTCTTCAGAATGATTTCAGTCTATTTGATATTTTCACTTGGATGTGCCCCAGATACATCAAAATTAACATGTTAAAAAGGGAAAACATATTTATTCTTTCCTTCTACCACAATTCTTTCCCTTCTTCAGATTTTCCTTCCTTAGGAAGAGGCACCATCATGTCCAGTAACTCAATTCTGAAATTCTGGAGTTTTTCTAGATATCTTTCTTTCTTTCTCCTAAAACACCTAATGGCTTCTAAATCTTGTATATTTTCATCTATTTTATTCCCTTTAAAGCCACCTCCATTTTCTCTGTCCCCGCTACCCTTACCTGCATTCTAGGCACCATTGATTCTTGTCTAGTCTGCCTTAACAGACTAGTCTACTTTTCTTCAATCTTATTCGCTTCTTATCCAGATAAGAATATTGAAGCCAGTGGGGAATGGGGTAGTTTAACAAATAACCATTTAAAATGATCTTAAAACCAATGCCTCCTTTCAAGCACATACCTAAAGTCAAGCCTCTCCTTTTCAAGATGCTCCCACTTTGTAATCACTTCTCTCCTTTAGATCTCATATTGATATTGTTTGAAACATTTTCCTCTTGTGTTATAGTGCTAGATAAGAGGCTCCAGATGAGGGAGCCTAAATTATCTCTCCCAAATCTATTCTTAGCTCTCAGAGAAATCATCAACCAGTGTCTGGTTCAGGGTTAATCTTTATAATGTGACAAAGGCTACACGTTTGTTTCCAAGAAGAAAGAATGATCTATTAAACAATGCTTCTAAAAATAGAGAGCACACTGCTTCCATTTTCCAATTAAATTGTGTTTTAGCAATGATGGCAGAAGGGTGGAATCCTGGGTCAACTTTTGATGAGTACAGCCAGCACAGTCAAAAGGAATCATAAACAGGGAAAATAGTTTCAGTCTATCAGTTGCTCAGTGAAAATTATAAGTAGAGGACACCTAGTGGCGCTTTGTAGAAATTCTCTTATGTTAACAAAGAGTAGACTTGCACATTAATTGCACTCGCCATACCAGGATCTTGTAGCTAAAATAACACAGGCATGATAAGACAACAAAGTCCAAATCAACCCTGACATTAAGTCTAACTGTATTGCTGTTATAGGCTAACTGGTGTAATTAATAACTGCCAAATTCTTAGTGGCTTCATAAAATAGTTCATTTCGACCCCCCCCCCCCAAACAGTGCAGATGCTATTTGTGACCTTCATATAATGATACTCAAAGGTGATCTGACCATATGGGAAAAAACGTACTTTATGCTTGCATAGCAAGATGCAACAATATAAAAATATCTTCTCAAAAACAAATAAATTCAAATACAACACTGTGAATTGAAATGGGCATGGCTGTTTAAAATTTTCAGCTCATTAAACTTTGCATTTAAGATTCATGCACTTCACTATATGTAAATTAGAATTTAAAATACACCTAGTATAAAGTTGAAAAAGAAACCAATAACAGGCAGAGGACAAACCCTTATATTAAAACTCATAAAACCTCAATAACTAAAAAAGTGGTGCTAAAATTTTAAAAATATTTAATAAGGAGTGGTATGGATATATAAAATAGATAGATTATTGAAATAGAGTAGAAAACCCAGAAATATACCTAAGTGCATATAGAAATTTAATAAAAGATAAAGTAGCCATCAGAAATCTAATAAACTATTCAGTATATATTTTGAGGATGATTGTACATATCTGTATTCTTTTTACTTACTTATTTTTAAAAATCCTCATCCAAAAATATTTTTCCATTGATTTTTGAAAAGAGGGAAAAACAGAAAAAAATATCGATGTGAGAGAAACACATCAATTGGTTGTCTCTTGCAAGCACCCTGACCAAGGCCTGGACTGGAAAGGAGCCTGCAACCAAGATATCTGCCTTTGACTGGAATCAAACCCAGGACCCTTGAGTCAGCAGGTCAATGCTCTATCCACTGAGCAAAACTGGCTAGGGCTGTATTCTTGTTTGGAGAGGGAAGAGAGGAAGGAAGAAAGGAAAGAAAGAAGGAAGAGGAAAAAATAGGTAGGTAAGAAGGGGAAAGTTTATTCATGTTTGAAAAAAATATTATTGGGCATTGCATTAGACAGGGTTCTCAGAGAAATGAAATTGAAATGTATACATGTATATGTATGTTTGTTTATTCACTTGTGTATGTATTTATTTATTTGTTTATTGATTTACTTATTTAATTTATTATAAGAAACAGCTTATATCATATGGAGGTGACAAGTCTTAAGATCTGCAGGTGAGTTGGCCGGGTAGAGACCTAGGAGAGCTGATGGCACAGTTACAGTCTAATGAGTGGCAGGCTCAAGATCCAGGAAGGATTGATGTTTCCATTAAACTGCAGGAAAAAGTTGATGTTCCAGTTCAAGGGCAATCAGGCAAGATTCAGAGGAAGGTCAGCCTTTTTGTTTCATTTGGGCCTTCAACTGTTTGGATGAGGGCAATCTGATTTACTCAGTCTACCAACTTCAATGTTAATCCAAGACACTTTCACAGGCACATCCAGAATAATGTCTGACCAAAAGCTGAGCACCCCAGATGGGTATGCTCAAATCTATAACAAAACATTTCTTTAATACATACACACAGAGAAACTCTTGCTCTTTTAATATGGTGGAACAAATCATGGAACCTCTGGTTTCCTACTAAATTAAAATGGTCATTTGCCATTGATTTTTGTATTTAAAGATGGGTACCACCATGTCTCTAGCCATTATAATAACCACACTTCTCTTCATTCTCCTCTTTTTTTATTTAATGGGTTTGAATTTGGTCCATGCTTTAGATCATCATTGGTGGCTACATTACTCTGGTATTAGACTTGCATTTATTTCTGTGCAATTTCTCAAAGGCATGTGAAAGAACTGAATAGTAAAAATATTGTTGAGTCTAACATAGCACTCATGCTTGAATCTTGTATGGTCTAGAATTATCTAAGTTATATCACAATTTGAAAGGATCCCAATGAGGCAGAACTGGTAGAGAAGCCTTTGTGAGTGTCTCAACCCATGTCACCTTTAATCATAAAGCACCTTCTACAGAGTACTTCAGTTCTGGGAGAGGACATATTAACCTGAGGAGACATTACTTCTGCAAGATTAAGCTCATTGGAATAAATAGCTCACATGATTTTTAAATTTTGCATCTGCTTTTTCTTTGAAGTAATTCAAAACTGTATTCTTTGGTGTCTCAATTAAATCAAACTAAGAGAAAATCTTTCTGGCTTTTTTTTTTTTTGAGGGGGGATTAATAACCAAACTTAAATTCTGAGTTAAGGTGTATTCTTTTCTCTATGTGTAACAATGAGAATACTTTATCTGATGGAATTATCAAGAATGAACCCTGTAAGTGACAAATGGCCTCAAATTAAGACTCAGTTACCATGACTGGAACATGTGCCTATATACCAGGCACATTCTTGGTACCTTTGTTTTTCCTTCACTGCATATCATGTGTATCTATAAGTGTGACTGGAAGAGTTCACCACTGACTTTATCTACTTGCAATTACGTATCTCTCTGCAAGATAGAAGTGTTTTTGTTTGACTCAACAGGTCCAATAGATAAAGAAGTAGGAGTGCCTGCATTCCACACTTATTTGTATTGTTTACTGTTAGAATCAAGCCTCCAGAATAGTGCCCAGTACGTAGTGTTATAACATTTTTTTTGACATGCCAACAAAAAATGCCTAGCCTAAGGAAAAATCTTATAAAAGTTAATTTGAGCAAAATTGATGACAACTTCTGAGAAGCAAAATCTAAACAGATTGGGAAAATGCTCTGGAGAATGGTGGTTTGTTTGTAGCTTATTTTACACATTAGAATTAAAGGAGGAGATGTAAGAAGAGTTACATGAAATTCACTGTTGGTAGAATAGGAAGGCAGGAGAAAGCAAGTTGGGAAAATTGCGATTGGATAAATAGCGAAATATAGAGACACATTCTTCTTTTACATTGGTGAGTGCAGTGTAGCTAAGCATTTCCAGCACATAGAGATGTATATAAGCAACAAGATAACAATGAAGAGTTCTGAGGGCTCCAGCTCTGGTGCCCACAATTGTACCCTTGAGGAGTCTGGAAAAGAAAATTACTTTGACATTTCAAAGATACATTATCTTAGGTGCACAAAGACGATGTACAAGTTCAGATTGATCATTAGAAAAACTATAGGCTTAGTGAGTGATGACCCATCATGACCCACTTTCAGTTAAGAATTTTTATGTTTAGACCACTCAGTGTGGTTACATTCTGTCTCTGAGTTTGTAAGGCTCACATGGCGGGTCTCTCTAAGTTTTTCAGGTTAAGTATGTGACCCCTTTTTTTTGTCTACAGATATGTGATCGAACACCTGATTTTGTAGACTGATTCATACCTGATACAAATGACAATTATTGTTTGTATATTCATTCATGCTTAAATGTACCCATATAGGCACTTTAGCAAACAAACCAAAAAGTTAACTTCACACTGTGGATTTAGTTTTCCTTGTCTTTTTTCCCCCTTGGAGCTTTAGTTTGTCTCTAGCAAAGTGAATTAGAGCCCCTCCGCTGTACTCCCAGCTCCACTCCCCCTCTTCCTTCAATGAGGTGCAGGAATTTGTGGGTAGGAGACAGATGCTGTGATTGAAGAGAATTTCCCATCTGCACATGTGGGGTTGACATAAGGATGCTGCTTTTAGAGCATATTTATAGATGCTCTAAAGGCCTCTGTTACAGTAGTGGCCTAAGAAAAGGGTAGTGGGAGTGGTCCTTTTTGGTGGGCAAAGGTATATGATTATCTTTGTTTAGAATTTCTAGCATATGCTGATAATAAAAAGCAGACTGACATTTAATCAGTTTTATGATTGTTTTACAATGATCTACAGAATATGCACCTTTTTATTTGCCAGCACCCTGGCTAGACCACCAAGGCTCTGCAAGTGCCTATCACGAAGCTTTGTGATGTGTGCCTCTGATTTCAGTGCTCTGTCACCTCCCAGAGGAGCCCCACTCTACCTACATCTCACTCTACTCCCAAGATGAGGCTTCTTCAAGGAACACAAGATGGGACCATGGAAATAGAGGTAGAGGTTATAGTGGCAGGAATAAAGGTTAAAGTAGAAGAGGATTCAAGCAACACTTTCAACCATTTTTCTCTGACTGCTCTGATTTTCAGGTCTCTTAGGATCTTTTCAGAAAAAAAGATCCTTTGGGTATTTGTATTTATTGCCTGTCTACTGAAAAGCCAAATAGACCTTAGGTTATTTCGTGCACTGGGCCCCTAGTTATGTATAACGTTAGTTGTACAGCTCTTGTAGTTGCCTTTTCATTAGAAGTTGCATCTTATTACATCTTTGCTGAGAGTTTTTATTATGAGTAGTTGCTGAATTCATTAAATAAATTTTCAACTACTGAAATGATAATATATTTTTATTTCTTTATTTTATTAAAGTGAATCTCACTGATTTATTTTCAAAGATTCCACTTCCTGATTTTAAACTATACTGCAAAACTATAGTAATCTAAACAGTATGTTATTGGAACAAAAACAGATAGACTGCCCAATGGAACAGAATTGAGAGCCCAAGAATAGACCCACATATGTATAATTATTTTTGACAAAGGAGCCAAAAACATGCAATGAAGAAACAACAGTCTCTTTAATAAATAATTTTAGAAAAATTGGATAGTCACATGAAAACTAATAAAACTAGATCACTATCTTATACTATAGACAAGTATCAACTCAAAATGGATTAAAAATCACCTAGAAGAAAATATAGTTGGTAAGGTACTTGACATATGGCTTAGCAGTGTTTTTGTAGGTCCAATTCCAAATAAAAATAAAAACAAATGAATGAGACTATATCAAACAAAAAAGCTTCTGCATGGCAAAGGAAACAATCATTAAAATGGAAAGGCAACCTACTGAATGGGAGAAGATATTTGCAAATAATAAATCTGATAAGAGGTTCACATCCAAAAAAATATAAAGAACTCATACAACTCAATAACAACAACCAAAAACAAATCAATTTATAATACCACCAATAATAAGCAGAGGAATTAAACAGATGTTTTTCCAAAGAAGACATACAGATGGCCAGTAAGCATATGAAAAGATGTTCAACATCACTATTAGAAATGAAAATAAAAACCACAATAATATATCACCTCAAATCTGTTAGAATGGCTATTATAAAAAAATACAAGGTATAAGTGTTAGAGAGGATATGGAGAAGAAAAAAAAAAGAACCTTGTACATTACAAATTGATGTAGCCACTATAGAAAACAGTATGGAGGTTCCTCAAAATGGAAAAATAGAACTATCATATAATACAGCTATTCCACTTCTAGGATATATCTGAAATATATGAAACCACTAATTTGAAAAGATATATGCATTCTTACGTTCGTTGCAGTATTATTTACAATAGCAAGATGGGAGGGGGGTAACTATTCATTGATGGATGAGTGAATAAAGAAGATGTGGTAGATGTATATACACAATGGTATACTACTTGGTCATAAAAAAGGAATGAAATCTTGTTATTTACAATCACCTGGATGGACCTTGAGGGTGAAATACAAGACATAGAAGACAAATCTGTATGATTTCACTCACATGTTGAATATAAGGATAATAAAAAAATATATAAAACAAAGCAAACTTATTGATACAGAGAACAGATTGGTAGTTACCAGAGGGAAAAGGGTTTGAAGGGTAAAGAGGGTCAATTGCATGGTGACGCAAGGTAACTAGACTTTTGGATTTGATCTCTTTACAAGGTGTATACAGATGTTAAGTTAATTTTATACACCTGAAACTTTTCTAATAAAAAAAATTAAACTTGAAGTGAATAAAGGGGAAATAAATAAATATGCAATACACTGTAGTGACAGAAAGCGATTAGTAGTTGCTTAGGCTGGGAGTTGAGGAGTATTGTTCATGACAGGACAGCACAGAACATTTTAGGATTTGCAAATTTTTCTCTATTTTCATTGCAGTGGAAATTAATTGAGAGGTTTTCTTTAAATAATTTATTTATCTTAAGTTTGGGGTCAATTGATTCTGATGTTGGCCTTTGGTTGTTGGGAGTACTTTTCATTGCAAGTAACAGAAAATTTAACCAACAAGTGGTTTGAAGAAAAAGAGTGTATTTTCCCACATAATAAGAAAATATGGCAGTTGATGATGGTTCAGGAGCTCAAAGATATTACATCTGGAATTTCTGAAGTTCTTGTGATCTGCTTCAGGCATCAGGTTCATGTTCAAGCCATGAGGTGCCATTGCCACCTATTGCTGCCCTCTTTACCAGTGAGGCAAAAAGTTTTCCAGATTACCTCAGCAGACTTCTGCTCAGTCTCTGGTCCAACGAGTAGGCATGGCCATCTGTAGCTGTAAGGGTGGCTGGATAAGTCCGCTTCCATGTAAAAGAGAAGATTAGTTCAGAATGGATGTAGGCTAACCTACCCAGTCTCCCTTAATAGGTATTTGAGAACTTTAATGTTTTGTTTTTTTTTATTATCTGCATAGTTAGAATTCTGAACATTTAACACTAAAATATTTGATGGGCGGTAGTTTATTTAGGTAACTTTCTCAAAGAGGTCAACTGTTAATATTGGTTATTTGCTATGACTAGTGTTTGTGTTACTGTAGCAATTCTTCCATTTGGTGATAGCCAGTAGTTGAACTGGATTCTTTTTTCTTTGCCAAGGGAGTAGATGACTTAATAAAACTGTGGTGTTTCTATATAATATTAATAGCATGCCATTTTGTTTTCTGGTTGGTCATTTGCTCCGGAGAAGAAGTTTCAAAGTTTGGCCACCTGTTTTTCTCTGAGAATTAACTCAAAACAGATCCACATTAAATGAAAGAGCAACTCTGTCCATAGTTCTCTGACCATTGGCTAGAGAACTGTTGGCGGATCAATGGTTCTGAGGGCAGTACAAAAACTTGTTACTCCCAAGTCCTGTGGTGTCAAAAGATGTTGCCAATACTCTAAATAGAGACTGGTCTGATCAAATCCTTATGAACAAATATCACTGGGAGAGTATTAATTTTTAAAAAGTGTAATATAAACAAATAATCATTTCCATTTTTCTCTCCCTTAGGAGCATGTCTATTTGGATACTTCAGTAGTTTCAAGTTTGTATTTTTCTAAAAAAAATTTTATTGATTTCAGAGAGGAAGGGAGAGGGAGAGAGAAACATCAATGATGAGAGAGAATTATTGATTGTCTGTCTCCTGCATGTCCCACACTGAAGATCGAGCCCACAGTTGGGGGCATGTGCTCTGACAGGGAATGAAATTGTGATATTCTGGTTCATAGGTTGATGCTCAACCACTGAGCCACACTGGCTGGAAAATATAGATTCTTTTCTATTTTGTTTCTTATACAGTGACTTGTCATCCACAGAATCTAGGAATTCCATAATTTTTAGGAGTAGACTCTGTCTTAGGCTAGAAATAAAACAATTACTAATAAAATCTAAAATTGTTCTTAAATTAAAATGATGCCAAATCAAGTTAAAGTAAAGGAGAAATTACATCCAATAATTTCAGAGATGCATGGCTGCTAATTTACCCTTCTGCCAATGTCTTGAGACAATTTTTGAGGCCTTAAGAAGAACCTTGAAAAAAGCCAAAATTAAGGGAGAGACATTTTAGATCACTCGAATAATTCAAATAATTCAAAGTGAAGCTGAATGCGGCCTATCCCACCTCCGCCCCACAAATGAATATCTTCCAATTACAAAATTTCCATTCAATCTATTTTCAAAATCCTAGCCTACCAATGATGTCTTTCTTCCCTTTCTTCCTCTTGTTCAGGGTTGGCTTCACCTCAGATCTGTGATGCTTCCTTTATTTCAAAAAATCAGGATTCCTTACCTTCTGAAGATTTGATTTACTATTTGAGAATGTCTTTGTTTTGCCAGGGTGTCAACATTGTCCAAGACTGTGTTCCTGAAATAGCTGAAATTATTTTCAGGCCAAACTCCATAAACATTGCATTTTATTATCCTAGAAAGAACCACAAGACATTAGTCACTGCTAGTTGCATTCCTACAGTATTAAAGACTTTTATGACTTCTGTTTCCATATTTATGAGTGTGCCCCAGTTTTCCCCACCTTATATAGAACAACTAGTCACCATGCTCCTAGATTGTCATCCATTCAGTACCACAAAGATTCTGATAAGCTTAATGTGCATTTCAACATTCTTGGTTCTGGGCCAGCTGAAGCTTTGTGTGACTTTTACCTATGGTTTGTGGTCAGTGGCGAGGACAAAATGTTTCAGTTCTTCAATCTCCAAGGCATGCAAGTCTGGGAATCCACCAGCAGGGACCCTTGGATTCACCTTCAATGAGTGTCATTCCTGCGAATAATCCCTTCACTTCACAATGATGTTCTTGGAATATTTTCAACAAGGGTCAATCTCATAATGACAAGAAAATGTACCACCTTATTTGTCTAAAATGAAGACTCAGTAATAGTACAGGCAATTTTATATTCTGCTCTTTCACACTTTCATTTATACTGTTCATGTTTAATGTTCTCAGATATTTTTAAAAATATGAGATGAATAATAAGATTTTAAAAGAAGACAGTATAATTTATGTGATAGTTTTCTTAATTTCTGACATTTAGATTTCTTACTAAAGTTTACTCTGTTTTAAACACAGCATTACATTAAGTATCTCATTCGTAATGGCATATTTTAGTTTATTTTGGGCCTGTCTTGGATTTGAATATCAAAGCAGTAACAGAGTTTTTTTTTTTAACTTTTCCTTTATCTCCTCTCCTATTTATCCTGAAGGTCTTGAATAGAGGCAAGGAGCTTCTGGTTTCCAAAGCAGCAGTTTATTGGCTCCGCAGAACAAAACAGGAGAAAGGCTGCCAGGTGTTGACTTTCAGGCCTCAGTTGTGTGACCCTGGCAAATGAAAGAGTCTTTCTGGGCATTAGGACCATCTGAGCACTAGGGTTTTGTGGAGAACATTGAAAGAATACTAGTTACTCCCCATCTTTAATTCAGAGATGGAAACTGCCTTGAATCTACTTTGTCTCAAAGTGGCTCAAAACCTTGGATCATAAATTGGATGTAGTTTGACATAGGAAGTGAAAGCCAATTAGACAATTGGTCTTAGGTTTGGAGCCCCTGCTTTTCCACCTGTGTGGGCCATCTCACACCTCCTCTTGGTGCTTATATTTATTTAGGTGGTTCTTTCTCAGTGCTCCAAATGAACTTTCCTTTATGTGTTTCACCTTTTAACTACACCTCTGACACCAGGGTCCCTTCACCTGGCCCACCTCTGATTTCAGCCATACTTGTGATGAGAGTTCATCATGACCTAAGAGTCACCTTGCACTGACAGCTTTCCACTTCCAAGGTCAACAGACTCTCTCCACGTTCTGTTTCATGGCTTTCCCAGCTTGGCAGAAGCCTAGAGACATCGCTTGGCCCATGCACATGCTCAGTCCAGAATTTAGGAAAGTTAATTTTAGTCAATAAATATAGGATGAAAGCTGGTACTTGAGGATTATAACTTTCCATTCTTTGTCCCATTAAGTGACAATTCTAGGGAACATGTTGCCTGCTTCTCTTGGTGTCCTCATGACCCACAGTAGAGACAGATAGTTTCTTTTCCTCCTTCTTTGTCTTACTCTTCACATTGCTTCACCCCTGTATCCTGAGATCATATCCGAAATAAAAATAATATCACCCAAGTTCTTGTCTTAGCCACTGCTTTTGGAGAACCCAAACCAAAACAATTAGCAGAGAAGTGGTCCTTAAAATCCAGGTCTCAGATTGGGATTATAGAACTGGCTCACTCACCTGTCAGGAGCAGTCGTGTGGCATTAATAATGATAAGTGGAGAACTAATCACCTGTAAGATGATTATAACTCCTAGCAGGTTGTAGCATTACAATGATCAAAATGTTCACCTGTGTTGGATTCAGAAAATGTACAGATACTGTATATGGAGGAGTGATAGTGCATAGCAGGGACCAGCTTGCTGTAAGCTATTGGCATAGTTTGGTACATAAAGACTTTTTGAAACAAAACCATACACTTTCATTTATGCATTGTCTGTGGCTGCTTTCATGCTATGACAGCTGTGTTTAATAGTTGCAACAAAGACCATATTGTTAGCAAATTCTAAAATATTTATTCTCTGACCCCTTTCAGAAAAAGTGGGTTGATTTCTATTGTATGGAATGTGTTAATATAAGCCAAACTGGATTGTATACTTATGAATTACATGTTTATCTTGAATTGTCTGAAGCATGGTACCAATCATTGTGCAAAACTATAGCATGAAATAATTGAGATAACTTATATTTTGCAACCAGGAATCTTTGAGTTGCTTGGGAACAGCTGAATGGGCTGAATGGAAAGTATGTTAGGGTTAATATAGGAACTATAATTAGAAGCCATTTAGACAGAGATAAAAACCTCTCAGGAGGGATAAACTTGGCCACATAGTGGTAAATGACTTACTAGTGGATGAGAGAGTCTCATGTTTTTATCTCTCCAATCCCATTCCATCTAAATGATAATGGGCAAGGGAGAAGGCACTATCAAGACTACTACTCTTTCTAGTGATATAAAATAAATGATAGTTGGAAGAGAAAATAATTGCAGCCATTAAGTTTTGGGGGTACCTTATTATGCAGCAATATGCAGCAATTAGATAACTTCTATAATATACATGGTGGATTAAAATGTGGGATCTTTGGAAAGTTCTAGTAAGAGACTCACAGCTTATACCTCTAAGGATATTAACGAAGGGTATGCTTTTTAAAATATACATATTTTTTATTGATTTCAGAGAGGAAGGAAGAGAGAGATAGAAACATCAATGATGATGAGAATCATTGATTGGCTGCCTCCTGCATGCACCCTTTTGGGGATCACACCCACAACCTGGGCATGTTCCCTTGACCAGAATCAAACCTGGGACCCTTCAGTCTGCAGGCCCATACTCTATTCATTGAGCAACACAGCTAAGGCAAGACTATGCTTTTCTGACAGAGAACTCCCCATTATATAAGGGAGCT
>PVJN01056736.1:0-12698 GCA_004026805.1 Lasiurus borealis | reverse complement strand
CGCAGCACCCCGCCCCCAGCTGCCGGCCCCCCTCCTACCCTCTCCCCCCTCCCCCCGGTTTTGCGCTGAGCACGTCGCACTTGCAAGTCTGTCCCCACTGAACCGGCCTCCTCCCCGCAGGGCGGGAGCTGTGTGTATCCCCGCACGTAGCCCAGCGCGGGGACCCCACAGGCGCTCAGGGGACCCGCGGGAAGGGGTGTAGGGGTCACTCTTCGGAATGCAATGTCTTGGGCCCCGTGGAAATCTCGCTCAGAGCCCAGGCCAGTGCCACGCTGCCTCCCCGGCTGAGGACCCATCGGATGTCTGTGTCCAGGCCCAGGAGAGACCACCAGGCAGGGCAGCTCCTGTTTGTGGGCACCTCTCCCCCCCAGTCTGGGAGAGGCCAGGCCTGGACACGCACCCAGGAGAGAGGGGCCTTTGGGCACCCATGGGCGGGCCACACCCTTGCTGGGCCTCCCCGCGGGGAGGCACTGAGCTGGAGGTCTGTGTGCCCCTCCGAGCTTGGCCTGGCCAGGCACAGCCTGCGGGTGTTGGTGACAGGGTGGCAAAGCCTCCAGCCAGGCACAGCCTATCCTGGGCCTCGCCACCTCTGTGCCAGGAGGGTGGCAGGGACGGGGCGTGGCCCACAGGCGGTGGCTCCCGCTGGGAGGGATGGTGGGTCCGGGAGGGTAGAGCGGATGACGAGCTGCTCAGGAGGAGCGCCTGAGTCATCCGTCCGCAGGAGTGGGCCCTCGCCCAGGGGGTTTCCACAGGAAGGGGGACCCAGTTCCTGCTCACACGCCACTTGTGCCGGGAGAGGCATGATTTACAGCGAGCACATGGGAGCTGACCTGGCAGAAGCCTGCGACGTGCAGGACGCGTTCTTGCCTCGCCTCGAACCCTTTACTCCCTCATCCTAAAAGTTTCTGCCCTGCAGCCCAGCCTGGGTAATTTATCACTTAGATTTCAGGGCTCAGCTGAGATGCCACCTCCTCCAGGAAGCCTCCCTGACCACCAAGGCCCCACGTGGGGGCCTGCCACACGTCTCTGACACCTGTGCTGTGCAGCTTTGATAGCACTGTGCTGCTAGAATGAAAGTCCACCCACTCAGCAGGAAGAAGGCACGAGAGAGAGAGGGATGGGGGCTGTCTCCCCACATGAGGGCAGCAGTGGGGAGTAGGGAGGGCATCAGGGGAGGGGAGGCGCCAGACTTTCCATGACACCCTACCCCAGATCTGCCAGAGCCTCATAACCCACTCAGGACATTGAACTGTGGGTTAGTTGCAAAGAAAGAACACTGAGCTGAGATCCAGAGAGTCCAGTCTCTGTTTTCGTTTTTAAAATATGTTTTTATTTATTTTTCAGAGAAGAAGGAGAGGGTGGGAAAGAGAAACATGGATGAGAGAGAAACATCATCGATCGGCTGCCTTCTGCACACCTCCCTCCCTCCCACCCCTCCACTCCCTCCACCCCGGGGATCAAGCTCACAACCCATGCGTGTGCCCTGACCAGGAATTGAACCAGCGGCCTCTTGGGTCCTGGGTCATTGCTCAACTACTGAGCCACACTGGCCTGGCCAGTCTCTGTTTTAAGCTCCTGGCACTTCTCTCTCCGGGCCTCAAACGTAAAATGAAAAGCTTCACCCAAAATCAGTTCTCACCCAATTCCGTTGATCCCTGTTTTCTGAGGGGGCCGTGGGCTTGAGAGCCAGAGTTGCATGTGCCCTGTGAGACCTTGGTCAGGTTATTTAATGTTTCTGATCTGCAATCTCTTCATCTTTACAGCAGGGCTGGTCATTTTAGCTGCCTCTCAGATTCTTGGGATTAGATGTGCTATTGGTGAGGAACACTCTGTACCCTTCAAAGCCCGGTGTGAGTGCTGGTTATGATTATTTCACACTGTTGTTTTTCATCAACACCGAATTAGTTACTTGAATATTTCTAACCTCACCAGCTGGAGCCAGCACCTCCCTGTCCACTGCAGGCCCTTGGCACTCAGCACAGAGCCTGGCTTAGCTCAGGCCCTGGGAAAATATTTGCTAAACAAATAAGTGGATAAATGAATTGACTTGGATGAATGACTACATGAATGAACTCCTCTCAATGAGCAGAGCACTGAGGTCAAATCGGATTGACCAGGGTGGAGGGAGAAAGGGAAAGGGGAGTAGGCAGAGGAGGATGGGAGTACCCCCAGAACTGCCCAGGCTCTGCCTTGCTGGGGAACTCGGGCAAAGAAAGGCGAGGAGCAGGGGACAGGGTGACAGAAGACCAACGCGGGGCAGTCAGAGGAGCTGCTTCAAAACCTGCCTGGGCTGGGGCCTCACGGTGGCTCCTCTGTGGTCGGTGCCTCCTTCAGCCGCTCACAGTCTCTGCCGGGCCAGCCAGCTGGGAGAGGAGGGAGGAGGGAGGGCTGAAGCCAGGCCATTCCGGTTTGTTTACCAACAGCGCAGTCCTCTGGTGTCATGACACAGTGAGCGGCATCTGACCCGGCTAAATATATCTCCCTGCTGGCTGGGACCACACAGCCAGCCCCCGAAGGCCAGCGCACACCCGCTCATCCCTCTGCGCTGTGCCCTGGGCCTCCTCCTGACGCCAGGGCCCCGGCCCCCAGGGAGCCAATGGCCAATGGGATCTAAAACAAATGCAATTCCTGGCTGAACCCAGGCAGCTAGTTTCATTTGGACAGAGTCAGAGGACTTCAGGGGGGAAAACACGCATTGTTAAGCAGTTAGGACAGCCAAATGGCTCGTCTCCCTCCGATGGCATGTTTGCAGTCATTGCGAACGTTTGGGAAGAATATTTACTAATGTTAGAAAAATATTTATAGTACTCTCTTAACATCCTCTATAATAGAAGCATAATTTGCAAATCAACTGAACGGCCGAACAGCAGAAGGACCATCCGGACAACCATTTGAACGCCCATCCAACCATCCGACCATCTGGGACCACACTGTGACACCCACTGGCACCAGGCCAACCAAGGTGGGTGCGATGCAGTTGGTCAGGGGCCAGCCATTGTCCTATGATTGCCCCGCAAACAGAGGCCCCAGGCCACTGGCCAGTAGGGTAATCAATCAGGGGGTTCCACAATTGCCCCAAAGAGGGGGGCCCAGGCCACAGAGCAGCAGGTGGGCGGGGCCTCCCTCTGTGAGGGAAGCCCGGGTCCTGGGTGCCGGAGGGAAGCTGGTGCCAGCAGCCGAGGGAAGGAAGGCCTGCTCTTGCATGAATTTTGTGCACTGGGCCTCTAGTTACTACATAATGTTAAATGGGAGGGAAAAAAAGCACACAAAGTTAGATCATAGTATGAATAAAGTCATGAATTCTTAAAAGCATAGGAATGTGTCTGGGAGAAATCACCAGAAACTGTCAACACAGTCTGCCTCCCAGCAGGGAGAATTGGGGGCCAGGGAGTGGAGTGGGAGAGAGTGTTTTTCCTTACACCCTTTGGTATGTTTTTGATTTTTACTTTGCAAATGTACTACTTGTTCATAAGTAAATATGTCAAGTACATAATAAAATAAAGTGCAGATATGCAAAAGAGAAATTATATTGTCCTGGCTGGTGTGATTGGTGGTTAGAGCATTGACTTGCACACTGGAGGGTCGTGGGTTCGATTCCCAGTTGAGAGCATGTACCTGGGTTGCAGTTTCAACCCCTGACCCCTGCGGGAGGCAACCAATTGATGTGTCTTTCTCACATTGTTGTTTCTCTTTCTCTTTCTCCCTCATTCCTTCCACTCTCTCTAAAAGTCAGTGGAAAAGAATATCCTCAGGTGAGGATTAAGAAAAATAAAAGGTATATGCACAAAAAGGTGCTAGAAATAACTCTCAGAGGTAGACAGCACTTATGGGCCATGCAGGTTGCTCCCTTTTCTGCCCAGAGGGGAAGGTGGCCCTATGCCCAGGTGAACCAGAACACTGGCCTTGCAAACTGGAGCAGTGGCCTATGCACACTCAAAATCTAGCCTGGGACATACCTGCCTTAAAATCTCTCCCTGTGGCGTCTGAAATTCCAGCCTGTGTCTCTGCCTGAAGTACACCTTCTCTAAATCCCCAGGAAAATGTTAAGGTGAGAGGGTGGGGCGGAAGGGGGTCCTAATATATGGTGAGGGGAGATGTGACTTTGGATGATGGGCACACAGTGCAATATACAGATCTTGTCACAGAGAAACCCACCCTGAAACCTATATGCTCATGTTGACCAGTGTCACCCCAATAATTTAATTTTTTAAAAAGCACTAAAAATAATAAAACCATTAAGGTGAGAGGGTGTTACCATGTTATCATTCTGTCACGTGAACAGAATTGAAATAGGGAGGCACACTGTAAGAAAGCTTTGATTGTGGGAAAATCTTACTTTCTCCTTTGTTTTTGAGGGTGTTTTTTTTCTCAATTCTCCTTAAAAAACATATGCTTCTTTATGAATAGTGCTTATTATAACTACATATAAAATAACACATGGTTGCCCCCGCTGGGCAGCCCCGTCGGGGAGGTGATGGCGGGGCCCTCACTCCGCGCCTGTGTGGAGCTGCCTCGGCTCCCTGGCCGGGCACTTCAGAAACTATGGTGACACTGGAACCGAAGGAGAGACTTATAATTCCTTAGTTCAGTATTTTGGTGATAATTTGGGGCGAAAAGTTAAAAGCGATGCCCTTAGTTGAAGAAACTTCTTTACTTGAAGATTCATCAGTGACTTTGCCTGTGGTAGTAATAGGAAATGGACCCTCAGGGATCTGCCTTTTTTTTATATGTTATCAGGCTTCCGACCATATTTATCATCAGAAGCTGTACATCCAAATACAATCTTACAGAGTAAATTACAAGAAGCAAGACATCTTCCCCTTGTTGATCAGGACTTAGAATACTTGTCTGAGGGCCTTGAGGGCCGATCATCCAATCCAGCTGCTGTACTCTTTACACACTCCTTCATCCAGATGCTGACTTTGGAAAGGACTGTCCTTCTGTTTTGCATTGGAAATTAGAACAACATCATTATGTCCCTCACTTAGTTCTTGGTAAAGGCCCACCTGGTGGAGCTTGGCATAATATGGAAGGCTCCGTGTTGACAATCAGCTTTGGAAATTGGATGGAGCTTGGACTTAAATTTAAGGACTGGGTGACTAGCAAACGAAGAAGCCTCGGCAGCAGGGATTCTGAGCTATTCCTCTAGCGCTGCTCCAGAGTGCAACGGAGGAACCTAAATGGGGATCGAGTTTTGCCAATAGCTCGTTACTATAAACATTGTGTGAAAGTCATGGGTCTTCAGAAGAACTTCAGAGAGAACACTTACATTACCTCTGTGTTGAGACTCTGCAGAGACTGGGAGGAGGATGGTGCTTAGGATGGAGCTCTTCCAGCACAGCATTTGCAGATAGAGAAGTCCAAGTTTATCAAGAGAAACTGTGGAGATCTGGGCTATCAGCGAGTAGCAGATGGTTCCCATGTTCCCTTCAGTCTCCTTGCTGAGAATCTCGTTCTGGCAACGGGAACATTGGACTCTCCTGCCGTCTGGAGATGGAAGGGGAAGATTTCCCTTTTGTGTTTCGTTCACTGCCTGAATTTGGAGTGGCTGTGAGCAAAGAAAGGTTGCGGGGCAAAGTGTATCCAGTGTTGACTGTAGGCTCTGGGCCCACTGCAGCTGATGCAGTACTGTGAGCTCACAACAACATCCCTGTGATTCATGCATTTCGCAGACGAGTAACTGATTCAAGTTTAATTTTCAAGCACCTTCACATGATGTGTATGCAGTCATCTTCTGCAGACTCCAGCCCTTCACCTGATTACCCCAGCTTTCCTGAGCACCAGGTGCTTTCCATTAAGTCGGACATGAAGTGCACCCTTCAGAGTGTCTTTGGATTGCAGAAAATATTTAAACTTTCTGCAGCAGTAGTATGACAGGTTCTCATCCCAATCTGTCTTTTCTGAAAGAGCAAGGCTTTTGCCTGGGCCATAACTCGGGCCACCAAATCACTTGTAAGGGTAATCCTGTGGAAATAGATGCATACACTTGTGTGTTAAAGAAGCCCATCTTTTTGCATTGGGTCCTTTAGTTGGAGATAATTTTGTTCGATTTTTAAAGGGAGGGGCACTGGGTGTTACACACTGTTTAGCAACAAGACAGAAGAAAAAGCATTTGTATGTTGAAAGGAGTAGGAGATGGGGTAGCTTGAAGCAGGTTTACAAGTAATTTATATGGACAGTTCACCATTAAATATTTTTAACTTAAAAAATAAATAAAATAACCCATGGTCATAGTAGAAGTTTTGGAAAATACAGAATGGTATAAAGAATTAAAAAGGCATTCACAATATCAGACGTACGTTGTAGCAATATCTTTACTTATACATCTCTTAGGTGGAAACTAGGGAGAAAATAAACAAATGGGGCATCAAAATAAAAAGCTTCTGCACAGAAAAAGAAAACATCAACAAAACAACAAGAAAGCCGAAGCCGGTTTGGCTCAGTGGATAGAGTGTCCACCTGTGGATTGAAAGGTCCCAGGTTTGATTCCGGTCAAGAGCATGTATCTTGGTTGCGGGCACATCCCCAGTAGGGGGTGTGCAGGAGGCAGCTGATCGATGTTTCTCTCTGATTGATGTTTCTGACTCTCTATCCCTCTCCCTTCCTCTCTGTAAAAAATCAATAAAATATATTTTAAAAAACAACAAGAGAGCCCACTGCATGGGAGAACATATTTGCCAATGTTAAATCTGATAAGGGTTTAATCTCAAAAATTTATAGGGAACTCATACAACTTAACAAAAGGAAGATAAACAATCTAATTTAAAAAAATTGGACACAGGACCTAAATAGACACTTTTTCAAAATGGACATACAGAAGCCCGAGAGGCATCTGAAAAAATGCTCAAAGTCATTAATCACCCTAGAGATGCAAATCAAAATGACAATGAGGTACCATCTCACACCTTTCAGAATGGCTATCATCAACAAATGGCAAGCGAGAATGTGGAGAAAAGGGAACCCTCATACACTGCTGGTGGGAATTGAGACTGGTGCAGCCTCTGTGGAAAACATTATGGAGTTTCCTCAAGAAATTAGAAATGGAACTCCCATTTGACCCAGTAATCACACTTCTAGGAATATATCCCAATAAATCAGAAAGAACATATGCACTCTATGTTCATAGCAGCATAATTTACAATAGATAAAGTTTGGAAACAGCCTAAGTGCCCATCAACAGATAAGTGGGGGAAAAATTGTGGTAAATATACACAATGGAATACTCTGCTGCTGTAAGAAAGAACTCTTACCATTTGCAATAGCATGGATGGACCTGGTGAGCATTATGCTAAGTGAAATAAGCCACTCAGAGAAAGATAAATATCACATGATCTCACTCATTTGTAGAGTGTAATGAATAAAAATGGATGGATAAAAATAGATTCAGAGACATAGAAGCATCAAACAGCCCTTCAAACCTCAGAGGGAGGGTAAGGATGGGTGGATGGGTGGGTGGGGAAGGGATCAAAGAACTTGTATGCATATAAGCATAACCAATGGACACAGACAATGGGGAGGGTGGTGAAGGCCTGGGGGTCGGGGGAGAGGAGGACGGGTGTGTGCTGGGAGAGGTCAATGGAGGAAAAGGGGACATATGTAATACTTTCAACAATAAAGAACAAAAAGTAATAATAAATTTTAAAAAAGCAAAAAAAAATGCATTCACGATTTCACCACCAGAAAAGTTTAGTTCCTTTTTATTGTCTCTCTTAATGACTCTACTAAAAAATTTGCATCAATGTTGAGAAACTCTGTTTTACTCGATTACTCTCTGGAAATAGATCGCCAGCAGTAGAGTAGCTAGGTCAAAGGGCATGTATATTTCTAAAATTCTTGACACATGTCATCAAATTGTACATATAAGATTATCACTTTACATTCCCACCGTGGCATCTGGGTGTATGAGGCCTAGAGCTTTTGCAATTTGGGAGAGCCCCCTTTAAAAAAAAGAATACAGACAGCTGGTGTGGCTCAGTGGTTGAGGGTTGACCTATGAACCTGGAGGTCACTGTTCGATTCCTGGTCAGGACACATGCCTGGGTTGGGGGCTCAATCCCCAGGGTGGGGCATGTAGAAGGCAGCCAATCAATGATACTCTCTTATCACTGACTAGAGGCCCGATGCATGGATTCATGCACTAGTGGGGTCCTTTGGCTTGGTTGCACCCTCTTGCAATCCAGGACCCCTCAAGGGATGTCAGACTGCCAATTTTGGCTTGATCCCTGCAGGCTAGACTGAGGGACCAGACCAGTGCATGAATTAATGTACTAGGCCTCTAGTATGCATATAAAAGTCTTGGTTAATCTCTTCCTGCCCTCTCCCTTCCCTCTTCCCTCTGAGATTCATCCATCTGTTCCATGTTTCCATGCCCCCTGGTGGTCATTGCACATCATAGCTACCAGATGGTTAATTAGGCTTTTATATATATAGATGTGTCTATCTCTCCTTTTCTCTCTGAAATAAAAAAAAACTTAAAGATACAAAATGAAGTACAAGAGCTAATATTTAGAATAACAAAACAGGAAAATGGACAAATACCTAAAAAATTATAAAATAACATGTTTAATTACCAATAGGCTGAAACATGAAATTGACAAATTTGTAGGATAAAAAAAGTCACATATGCTTAAAAGCAAACATTTTACTCCTACATATTTTTTTTTTACATACGCCAGAATGATGGAACTTTTTTTAAAAAATTAAATCTTTATTATTCAGATTATTACATTTGTCTCTCTTTTTTCCCCTCCATAGTTCCCCTCCACCCTGCTCCCACCCCTCCCTCTACCCTTCCCTTCCCTCCCAATTGATGAGTCCATAGGTATATGATTTTTGTCCAGTCTCTCCCTGTACACCCTTTCCTCTTTTCTCCCTGAGAATTATCAGTCCACTCCCTTTCTGTGCTCCTGATTCTATTATATTCACCAGTTTATTCTGTTGATCAAAATTTTAATTCACTTAATTTTTAAATTCACTTGTTGATAGATATGTATTTGTTGTTCATAATTTTTTATCTTTTACCTTTTTCTTCTTCCTCTTCTAAAAGAGTACCTTTCAGCATTTCATATAACACTGGTTTGGAGTTGATGAACTCCTTTAGCTTTTTCTTCTCTGTGAAGTTCTTTATCTGCCTTTCAATTCTGAATGATAGCTTTGCTGGATAGAGTATTCTTGGTTGTAGGTTCTTGCTATTCATCACGTTATTTCTTGCCACTCCCATCTGGCCTGCATTGTTTCTGTTGAGAAATCAGCTGACAGTCATATGGGTGCTCCCTTGTAGGTAATTAATTGTTTTTCTCTTGCTGCTTTTAATATTCTCTCTTTGTCTTTTGCTCTTGGTATTTTAATTCTGGTGTGTCTCGGTGTAGTCCTCTTTGGATTCCTTTTATATGGGATTCTGTGTGCTTCCTGGATTTGTAAGTCTATTTCTTTTACTAGATGTGGGAAGTTTTCAGTCATTATTTCTTTAAATAGGTTTTCAGTATCTTGCTCTCTCTCTTCTGGCACCCCACAACTCTGATGTTGGTATGCTTGAAACTGTCCCAGAGGCTCCTTACACTATCGTCACATTTTCAGATTCTTTTCTCTTCTTGCTTTTCCAGTTGAGTGTTTTCTGATTCTTTATATTTCCAATATTTGACTTGATTCTTGCCTTCCGCTAGTCTGCTGTTAGGTCTCTGTATATTATTTTTTATTTCAGTCAGTGTATGTTTAATTTCTATTTGGTCCTTTATGATCTCTAGTTGGATCTTTTGCATCTCTAGTTGGTCTTTTTTCATCTCTTGGGACTTGCTAACTTCATCCAACTTTTCTAGGATATTCTTGAAAAACCTTATAAGCGTGGTTTTGAACTCTATATCTAGTCATTTGTTTTCCTCCATTTCTTTTGTTTGTGATCTCTTCACTTGTCTCAACATTTTCACTATGCTGGGAGATCTTCTGTGTTGGATTCAGCCTTATGATACCAGACTTGAAAAACCACAAAAGCCTCTCTGTTGAGCTTGGGATGGGTGGAGTCTCAGGGCTTAAGGGACCGCCTTGCCTTCCAGTTGGGCCTGCCCTCCACGGCCCCTGAGTCTCACATGACTGGGTAATCCCTGTGCGCACTCGCTGTCTCGCAGTGCCTCTAGACTGCTGCCCCTCCAGCTCCCCTGTGCTCCGGGATCACACGAGTCTGGGTCCCCAGGGTTTTGACTGAAACTGGGGTTTAGTGGAGTTAGAAGTGGCACAGTTGTGAGGGTCTGTCTTCCGCCCACTCGTGAAAGCCAGTGGCACAATCAGCAGTCGGTCTTCTGAGGCGCAGTGCTGTGCGCGCCACCAGACTTTTGATCTTTTGCAACTCCCCTAAATTTCCGTGCACTTCTCCCTTTTCACAGTCCAAACTCCCCCCGTATGAGTTTCGGCTGGACCTGGGGTTTAGTGTCGTAGGATAAGGAGTTCAATGCCTTTGAGAGTCTCCATTACCCTCCCGCCAGAGAAAGCCAGCCAGGTTCGCCATCTCTCGCTCTCTCCACGCGCGTGTGTCTCCATATCTCAGCTTTTTACAGCTCCTCTGGGTCTCTGTGAGCCCCTCTCTTTCCTTCTAGTTGTAGAACTTCCACTCAGCCAGCTTTCCTGTGGTTCTGGATGATATCCGTTCTGTCTTTTAGTTGTAGTTTTGAAATTGTTGTGCGAGGCAGCAGTGTAGGTGTTTACCTATGCCGCCATCTCGGATTCTCCTCCTCCTACATTTTTGGCTGCATCTTCTCTTATTTCTTAAGAACTTTATTCAAATATAATTCACATACCATACAATTCACATGTTAAAAGTGTATAATTCAGTGGCTTTAACCATATATTCAGAGAGATATGCAACTCTCATCACCGTCAATTTTATAACATTTTTATTATCCCCAAAAGAAACCTCACACCCCTTACTTGTTACCTTCCAAACCCAGCCCTTGGCATCCACTAATCTGTTTCCTATATATAATCTATCTATCTATCTATCTATCTATCTATCTATCTATCTATCTATCATCTATCTATCTATCTATCTATCTATCTCTATCTCTATCTCTATCTCTATCTCTATCTCTATCTCTATCTATTGATTTCAGAAAGGAAGGAAGGGGGAGAGAGAGACAGAAGCATCCATGATGGGAGAGAATCATGGATTGGCTGCCTCCTACAAGTCCTCCATTTGGGATTGAGCCTACAATCAGGACACTTCATAATCATACTAGGGGCCTGGTGCAAAAAATTTCAAACATGGGGTGGGGGTGGGGAGTGTGTCCCTCAGGCCAGCCTGCACCCTCTCCAATCTGGGACTTCTTGAGGGATGTCCGACTGCCCTCTCACAATCCAGGACTGCTGGCTCCCAACTGCTTGTCTGCCTGCCTGCCTGATTGTCCCTAACTGCTTCTGCCTGCCAGCCTGATCACCCCCTAACCACTCCTCTGCCAGGCTGATGAATGCCTAACTGCTTCCCTGCCAGCCCCATTGCTCCTAACTGCCCTTTCCTGCCAGCCAGGTCACCCCTAACTGCCCTCCCCTGCCAGACTGGTCACCCCTTACTGCCCTCCCCTTCTGGCCTGGTTACCCCTAACTGCTCTCACCTGCAGGCCTGGTCCCCACAACTGCCCTTCCCTGCCAGCCGATCACCCCTTATTCCCCTCCCTTGCAGGTCTGGTCACCCACAAACTGCCCTCCTTTGCAGGCCTAGTCCCTCCCAACTGCACTCCCCTGCTGGCCTGATCGCCCACAACTGCCCTCCCCTGCCAGCCATCTTGGGGTAGCTATCTTGTGTGTTAGAGTGATGGTCAGTTTACATATTACTCTTTTATAAGATAGGATAAACATGATCATTTGAGTTTGGATTATTTCACGTAATGTTTTCAAGTTTTATTTAAGTTGTAGCATCTATCAGCACATCAATCTATTTTATTGCTAAATGATATTGCTTTGTATGGATATACCACATTTTATTTATCCATTCATTGGTTGATGGACATTAGGTTATTTCTACTTTATGGCTATTATATACCTGAGAATGAAATTCCCAGGTCACATATTCATCAGTTCTTCAGAGATACAGAACCAATAGGGTTGATCTCTTGCCAGATAGATAGATAGATAGATAGGGCAGGTATAATTGGCTTATGTGATTATGGAGGGTGATAAGTTCCAAAATCTACATGATTTTGCAAGCAAGGGACCCAGGAGAGCCACTGGCATAGTTTAGTCCAAAGGCTAGCAGAAAGGGTTAATGTTCCTAATCTGAAGTGTGGGGCGTACAGGAGACAGCTGATCAATGACTCTCTCTCATCATTGATGTTTTTATCTCTCACTCCCCCTTTCTCTCTGAAATCTGAAGGCAAAGAAAGCCAATGTTCCCTTTCAAAAGCAATCAAGCAGGAGGAATTTTCTTACTGGAGAGAGGATCAGCCTCAATCTATGAAAGCCTTCAATTTATTAGATGGGGCCCACCTGTATTAGGGCGGGCATTGCATTCAAAAGCAACCTTACCCTGGCCAGTGTTACTCAGTGGACAGAGCGTCAGCCTGCATACCAAAGGACTTCGGATTTGATTCCCGGTCAAGGGCTTGTACCTGGGTTGCAGGTTTGATCCCTGGCCCCAATCGGTGTGCGTGTTGGAGGCAATCAATCAATGTGTCTCTCTCACATCTCTCTCTCTCTCTTTCTCCCTTTCTCTCTCT
>PVJN01056735.1:0-12678 GCA_004026805.1 Lasiurus borealis | reverse complement strand
AAGGGCCCGCGTGGCCTGTGGTCTGGAAAGCCACATGCAAAGGAGCTCCATGGTGGAGGGGGCGGTATGGGGGGGGGGTGAGCAGGTGAGACGACGGGGAGGAGATGGCCGCTGCCACTCACCTCGGGGTAGGACCACTCCGGGGAATAGTCGGTCACCATGAACACCCGTCCGCTCTGCTGCAGCATCCCCAGCGTGCCCTGGGCCGAGGCGGCCGAGACCACCTCGGCGACGTGCATGTAGGCCATGGCGCCGGCCCCGCCCTCGGCGCCGCCGAGCTGCAGGCTGCCCTGCTGGGGGCTGCAGCAGGGGATGCACATCTCGGCCTGGGCGAAGGGGGCGCGGGCGCCGTCCTCCGCCTGCGAGAGCGCCGCGCCGTCCCCCGACACCAGCTGGTGCCCGTAGATGGCGCCGCCGCCCCCCTCCACGGAGATGAAGTCGTTGATCAGGTCGGAGAACTGGTTGCTGAAGGAGATGTCGAAGTGGTCCAGGCTGAGCTCCATGTTGGAGGCGTTGGCCAGGCCCGGCTGGGCCACGGGGTACAGTCCCTGCACCACGTTCCCGGGCAGGAGGGGCACGCCGCCCGTGCTGCGGATCACCCCGGGCGTCTCGGGCTGCAGGTAGTGCTCGGAGCCGCAGGTCTGCAGCTCCCCGGACTTGATGAGGCCCTCGCCCCCTTCGGCCACCTGCGAGGTCTCCATGGTGACCTCCCCTTCGGCCGCCATGGCCTGGAAGCTGGCCTGGAACTGCATGAGGTGGAGGGAGGAGGGGGGCTCCACCCGCGTCTCCACGTGGCCGCTGCAGGAGCTGGTCTGCGGGGAGGCCTCCGTTTTCACCGTGGGCATCACGAAGGCGCCCCCGGACTCGCTCAGGCTGCTGTGGGCGCTCTGCTCCAGCGGGAGGGGCTTGCCGGCGTCCTGCAGGAAGAAGCTGGGGGAGGGGGTCTGGTGGATGTGGGGGCTGTGGCCCGTCTGGCTGAAGCCGGACGCGTAGTCCTTGTTGGAGTCGATGGCGCTGAAGTCCATCTGCTCCAGGGTGGTGCTGGGGCTCAGGCCGCCGCCCGACGGCAGCAGCCCAGGGCCCGCGCTCAGGCTGAGGGAGCCGGCGGCCGCCGCGGCCGTCGCGGGGTACGCTTCTTTGGCCATCTGCTGCTCGAAGGACGTGTCCTCCGTCTTGATCTCCTTGGCCAGGACGGTGGTGAAGCCGAAGGCCCGCTCCACGGGGGGCGAGTGCCGGACGCCGGCGCTGACCATCTCGGCCTTCAGGCCGCCGCCCCCATACGTCTGGCCCTGCTTCGGGTTGTTGAGGAAGCAGTCGGGGTCGAAGTTCATGGTGGCCTCGGGCATCTTCCGGCCGCCGTCCAGGGTGGTGGAGAGGACCAGCTCCTCGGAGACGTTGGAGGGCAGCATGGCCAGGCTGTCGGCGCCGCCGGGCGTGGGGAAGGCGAACTTGTGGCCGTCGGAGCTCATGGCCAGGACCAGGCCCTGCGAGGCGTCGGGCGACAGGAGGTGGTGGTTGGGGCCGGCGGCGGTGGGCGACATGGTGTACACGGCCTCGCTGGTGACCTCGGACATGAAGACGGTGGCGCTCTGCGACAGGCTCCCCATCACCGAGGCCACCGCCATGCTGGACACGCCGGTGACCACGGGGCTGTCCGCCATGTCGGGGTCGCTGTTGAGGCCGCTGCTGATGGACACGGGCGAGCTCTGCGTGGTGTCGGGCACCTCCACCTGGTTGGTGGACGAGACCTCGGTGCTGCTCTGGTGCAGCAGCACAGGCTTGGCCACCTTGCCGTTGCGCTTCTCGCGGCCCGCGCCCTTGCCGTGGCCGTGCTCCTGCTTGCCCTCCGACACGTCATTGTGCTGCACCTCGGCGTGCCCGCCGTAGCCCCCCGTCCGCGGCTCCACCTTCGGCGAGATGATGCGGTGCTTGGCGCTGTTGCACTTGTGATGCACGCTGCTGCCCGCTCCTGTGGAGGTCAGAGGCACCGCACGCACACACGCAGGCCGCACGCACGCACACACACACGCACACGCACACAGAGAGAGTGTCAGAGCCGGGAGGCAGCAGACCCTGGCCCTGAGCAGCTGGCACCTGGCCAAGCCCCTCCTGGGAGCCCCTGGACCCCTTAGGCTGGCCGGTAGCAGCCACTCAGGACTGGGGCCTCTTGACCCCTATGTGCCCTGGTCGCCACCGTTCGCACCAGCCCCTGTTCCTCCGTTCACTCTGCAAACAGCGACAGCAGGGCCACCACCACGGGAGGCGGGAGGAGAGGACGGAGAGGTCTTTCTCCAGGGAGACCCCCCCTCCCTCGGAGCAGCCGCCTCGCCTGCCCAGGCTCTCGCTGGCGGGCTCAGCTGGGGGCGCCCTGGTCCCTCTCTCCACCCCCGGGAGCGTCCATGCCCACAGGCCGGGCAGCATTGCAGGAAGCCTCTCTCCGCCAAGCGGCAGGGAGCCCCCCGGGACCGGCAGCCAGAGGTGGAAGGGGACCCGAGAGCATGCTCTCTGGATCGCTCCCAGGCCCAGGGTGAAAGGGGGGCCCGGACTTGGCTCTGTGGCTGCAAGGTATTCGGGGCCACCCCCCTCCGTGCAGCTGGTGGGGCTGGTCCTCAGCTCTTTGCGGGGCAAACGCCTTCTAAACGCAGCAGGGACAGAGCCCCCGCCGGCTCAGCGGCAGAGACGGAAAACCCACACGGGTGTCTGAGCCCTGATGGGTCAGGGCGCACGCCTGCCAGGACCCCAGGACGCTGTCTCCCGCTTTTCTCTGGCGCTCCCTCCTCAGGTCCATCCCGTCCGGTAAGGGGCAGTTTGCTTTTATAAAAGGGTGAAACTCCCCCGCCCCCCAAATCCTGTCGCAGCCTCATCACCGTGATCCCTAAACCCCTAAATGCAGGCAGATGTGACGGGAAGCGAGTGGCCTCTAACGGGATGTCTCCTCAGGGCATCGCGGGACCCGGAAGACACTGGGGCGCAGAGTGGGGGCCCTGGACGCTCTGGGTGGAGATGGGGTTCAAGGCAGCGGTTTGGCTGAGCGGCCCACTGACTCAGGACCGGTCCCGGGAGGCAGGGCTGGCTCTATGCCCAGGGACCCGGGCCCCCTGCTGACGTGGCCCAAGGGCCCTGTGGTGGATGGCAGAGGCCTGGAGCCCCATCCCCTGCACCCTCACTCTGCTGCCCCCCCTCCCAGAGAACGGCTGTCTCTGCCCAAAGTGGCCCCCGCCGGCTGGTGGACCGATCAAGGCCAAGTCTGGCCTGGGGGCCGTGCTGTCGCCTGACCCCGGGCTGACCCCTCTCCTCACTGGACATCGCGGGGACCCCGGAGGAAGAGGGAGCCCTGGAGTTCTCCCCGTCCCTGCTGGTGGCTGAGACCCCCGGCCCGTGGTGCCCGCCTGCCCGCCCGCCGGCCCCGCTCACCCAAGCCGCCGGCACACAGGCAGTTGTGGGTCCGCGGCTGCGGCTTCGTCTGGTGGCTGTCGAGGATCTGCTGCACCAGCTGCTCCACGGAGAAGCCCGAGCTGCTGTTGCCATTGCTGCAGGTCCACTTGATGCCGTGGACTGGGGGAGACGGGGGAGGGGGGTCAGAGGCCGTGGGGGGCCGGGAGGGCGGGGAGGGTGGGCGCCAGGCTCTCCCAGGGCTCCGCCCCTCCCCTCCCTGCTGGCAGCTGGCTCTAGGGACTCAGGAGGAGGTCAGAGGGAGCCCAGGCTGCCCCGCTAACACCTCCTCCACCTCCACCCTCCCCCCCAAACCCCCAAACTCCCTGCTCTTCCTTCGTCCCCCACTCCTTCCCCTCAGATGCAGCGGGAATGGGCTGGGAATGGGCTGCCGAGGGATCTGCTCTGGTTTTCCCAAGTGCAAGTGCACCAGGTGGCTCTTCCTGGGCCCTGGAGTGGGAGAGAAAGACCCCCTTGGACTGTAGGTGGTGGGGACCAGAGGGGAGGTCGGGCAGGGTCGCAGCAGGGGCTGAGGGGATCGGCCCATAGGGCCCACCCGGCCTGGGCAGGGGGTGCCCACAGATGGCTGGCCGCCTGGATGGCGCAGCTCTCCTTGAGTGGCACCCACACGGCCGAGGGCTGTCTCCCCACCGGCTTGGCAAGAGAGGCCAAAACCCGAAAATGACCCGACTCGCCCGCTAAGGGTGTGGACTGACTGCGGTTCATGCCCTCCCGCCGAGAGGTGGCCAGGCCCGGGGGGTGTGGAGGTGGGGGTGGGGTGTGGGGTGTGGGGCCCGGCACAGCTCAGCGCTGGAGGCTCCGGGGCGCCAACTCTGAGCCAGTGACTCCACAGCCGCGGCAGGAGGGACCAGGCTGCCGAGAAGGGGATGCTGGGAGCCGGTGGCCTGGGCGGAGGAGCAGGGCCCAGGGCACCAGGCCAGGGGGAGGCCATGGCTTTGCGTCTGTGAGCACCTCCTCTCTCCTCTGCTGAGCGCTCAGGGACCCGGGGAAGAGCGGTCGCAGCTCACGGCTGTGAGGGACTCTGGGACACAGATGTCGCAGGAGCCCGTCCACACGGGGGCGGAGCCCAGCCAAACTGCCACCGGAGTGGAGCCCGGATTTCAGTCTTCCCTTGCTGTGGGACTCTGAGCCAGCTGCCAGCCCTCTCTGAGCCTCAGTGTGCGCATCTGTACACGGGAATCTCAGCCCGTCGCCTGGCATGCTGATGCGGGGGAGACCTGGCTGATCTACCACCCGGCACGTCCTGTGTCCCCACAAAGAGCCGCTGCTGTCACAGCCGTCCCTGGGGATGGTGGTGACTCTGAGCATGGCCACGGGGTGCGTGCTGTCAATCACAGACACTCATCCTTCGCCCTCGGACCGGGGAGAGCTCCAGGGCGTGGACCGCGGGGCCTGCTCCCTGTCCGCACTGGATGCAGGAGGTCCTTTGTGTTGCAAACAAAACCCCACGAGTGAGGGTGGGGTCTGCCAGGGTCCCTTGAGGATGCTTTCCCTCCGCGCCTGCCCGCTGTTCGCTCCCTCGCGGTCCCTGCCCTCTGTGCCACCCCGCAGAGGCTCTTCTGGCGCCCTGGGGCTCGCCCTCCGGCACCTGCATCGGCGCCGGGGCCCACGGTCCCGTCCTGTGGCTCCGGGACCCCAGCAGGTCATCAGGGGAAGGAGGGGGTGGATCTGGGGTGCAGCTGGGTGCACCTGCTCAGAGCGCTACAGCTGGGCACCTCCAAGGGTGGTGGGGGCTTTACCGCCCACCTTTCCTCGGCGGGCAGCCTCGGCCTTGGGCTCCCTCGGGGAGTTCAGCAGCCCCGGAGGCCCGGCTCCTGCTGGCTCAGCCGCCTTCCCCCGCAGCGAGCAGGGAAGGCCCGGGCTGGGGCTGCAAACCTCACCCCAGCTACGCGGCCCTGTGCTCCCATAAACCTCGCCGGGAAACCCCACATGGACGGCAGGTGGCAGCAGAGGGGGCCTGGCTGAGGCAGGGGTGAGGGTCCGGGCCCCGTGGCTGAGGACCTTCCCCAGACTCCTCCTCCTACAGACGAGAACCCGGAGCCGGGGGTGGGACAGAGAGCGGGACTTGAGGGTGGATGGCCTGTTCTGAATCCACCCAGCACCGGCCTCAGGAGGTTCTGGTGCCTGGTCCGGGCAGTGCCCTGGTGTCTGAAGTGGCTCTCAGAGACCCCGGTGCAGGGGGATAGTGCACACACAGCGGAGCCTCGGTTCCTCAGCTCTGCGGGCGAGGAGGACCGCCCGGAGCTCATCAGCAGGGCATCACAGTGCATCACCCGGGCGGCTACCGGGGCATCACAGGGCATCCGCATGGGCGGCTCTGAGCAGGCGCTCACCGCAGGACCAGACGGGTGTTCTCAGGGGAGCCTCGAAGTCCGAGCTTGGCTGTCTGGGGGGGATGACTCCCTTCTTTGGTTTCTAGCCACGTGGCCACACCTCACCCAGAGGCCTTAGGGGCAGGGTGGGCTTGCTGATCGCTGCGTGGAAGACACTTCTGGCATCAATGCCTGACCAGGTGCCTGTCACCCCTCACCAGGTTCCTGTCACCCCTGACCAGGTCCCTGTCACCCCTGATCAGCTCCCTGTCACCCCTCACCAGGTCCCTGTCACCCCTCACCAGGTCCCCGATCAGGTGCCCGTCACCCCGACCATGGTGCTCAGACCAGGCTCTGCTCTGCCCCCGCCGGCGGCTCCTGCTCCCGCGCCTGCTGGGAAGGCCATAACGCGAGGCCGGGGGAGCTGACAGATGCGAGCAGGTTCCTGGAGGCTCCATGCAAATCGCCGGCTGTCTTGGCGCATCAGCATCCCGCGTGCAGATTGCCGCCCGCCCCTGGGGGAAGCCCCTCGGAGCGGGAGCTGTTCGTGCTGAATATCAAACGCCACCAGGACGGCTCGAACGGCCGCGCTCTGCTTCCCACCAGGTAATGAATCAGCGGGAAGGGAGGGTCCCTCGGGGGAGGCGCGCTTTGAGCGAGGACGGTTAATAACCTCGAACACTGACACACACACCTCCCCCCCTCCTGCCTCCCCCCGAACTCAGCAGCAGGGAACTGCGTCGAACGTGCACTTGACAAAAGGGAAGGCCACGACCTGGCTGGGGGTTCCCAGAAAATCGCCTCCCGGGGGCTCTGGGCCCAGCGGGACCCCTGTCACTGCATCTCAGTGGAGGCCCCTGGCTCTGCATTCCCAGGCCAGCCGGCCAGCTGGCCCAGAGGACCGAGGAGGGAGGAGCACTCCGGCTGGTCTGGGTCCCTGGGCCGCTCAGGCGGCGGAGGGGGACCTGTTTCCGGGGAAGCGAGGCCAGGGAGGGTCCCAGAGGGGGGTCTCAGGACAGGAGGGGCCGGGAAGGCCCCGCCGGCCCCTGGAAGTGTGTGTGGGGGGGGGCTCCCGTGGCTTCCCCAGCAGCCTGCCCTTGCCCTGGGCGGCATGTGCCCGGGGCCTGACCCTCTACTGGGCCGCCAGCAGCTGCCCTGCGTGAGGACTGGTCCCGGAGAGGAGGCTGGGCCAGCGTGGGGTGGCTGTGGCAGGAACCCCCAGGCCCGCGCCCGGCACTTGCGCTAATTACCACCCGTGGCGAGAGCGCGGCTCCCCAGCTGAGAGGCACAATCGGAATGAGATCAATGGCGGCGGCGTGAGGCCGCGCTCTGGAGAGCATCTTCTCGTGAGCAACTGGCCCACGAGCGGCCAACCGCTGGGAGAGAGTAATTGAGACGTGGAGGCGGGGTTGGGGGGAGGGTGGGGTGACCCCACATGGATGGGGCTGGCGGCTCTATCCCCGCCCGCCCTGGGGAGAGCTGGAGAGCTTTGGCTGACGGGGCCCGAGCCCAGGTCAAGCCCCGCTGTCACCCCTGCATGGACAGAATGGTGCGCCCCAGCATTCTAAGGTTGGAGCCCTGACCCCAAGGTGACTGTGTTTGGAAACAGGACTGTGTTTGAGAGAACCACGAGGTTAAATGAGGTTCTCAGGGGGGGTCCCGTCAGAGGAGGAAGAGGCACCAGGATTTCGCAATCGCAGGGCAAGGCCGGGTGAGGACGCAGCAGAAGGCGGCCGTCTGCAAGCCGGGAAGCGGGGCCTCCCGGAAACCTGCCCGCCGACCCCCACCTCGACCTGGGGCTGCCGCCTCCGGACGGGGAGAAAATTAATTCGGTTAAGCCGCAGAGTCTGCGGAGTCCGCCCCCCCCCCTCCCGGTCCGGAGATCACATCTCTAATCTCTCAACAGCCCTCCGAGGAAGAATTACCGCCGCGTTTATTAATTCGAGAGCCAAGAAGCGGGGAGCTGTGTGACTGACACTGCGGAGAAGGGGCGGGAGGGGCTGCAGAGCCAGGCTCTCCCCGCCGCACCCCTCCTGGGACCCAGGAGCTCCCGGATGGAGGAGGGGGTGCGGCCCCCATTGAGGGACGGGGTGGGGGGGGAGAGATTCCTTCCGCTCAAAGCTGGACTCACGGCACTTCCTGGAGAGAGGGTGCCCGTTTACAGGGAGCTGGTGACTGCAGGAACTCCAATAACCCGGGGCTGGGCCAGGTGCCGACCCCAGCCCACCGCCCGCCTGCCGTGTCCTGTCCCCTGTCTATGGAGGATGCCACCATCTCAGAAGGACCAGTCTCCACCTGCCTCCTCTTTCGTGACTGTGACCTTCCTTCCTGGGGTCAGGACAGCTGGGCAGCCAGGTCACCCAGACCAGGGAGAGGACACCGGCCAGGCCCCCAGGGTGCAGGGGAGAGAGAGGGTGGGACCCGCTGTGACCTGGCACTGGAGGGTCTGGAAAGAGGGAGGGGCCTGAGCCAGGAGCCAGGCTTTACCGTGCCCGGAGGCCTGGCCACGTTCATGGCAGAGAAGGGAGCATTTAGGGCAGCGGTTCTCAACCTGTGGGTCTCGACCCCTTTGGGGGTCCATCGACCCCATCACAGGGGTCGCCTAAGACCATCGGAAAACACAGATATTTACATTACGATTCACAACAGTAGCAAAATTACTGTTAGGAAGTAGCAACAAAAATAATTTTATGGTCGGGGGTCACCACAACTTGAGGAACTGTATTAAAGGGTCCCGGCATTAGGAAGGTTGAGAACAACTGGTTTAGGGGAAATTTCTATGAAAGACAGAGAACTCAAAGGAAGACTTTTTCCAGAGGAGATGGGGTTTTCGGGGAGCAGTCTCTGGGGGTTGTGGTGGGGACTCACCTCGTCAGAGATGGGGACCCAGAGGCAGCTTCCTCTTGCTTGTCCCTAACATGGCGACCCTACGACCCTACATGGTGGTGGGACCTGACCGAAGGGCAGAGCGAACCCCAGCTCAGCGCCTGAGCTCGCTGTGCGGGAGGAGGGGGCTGGGGCCCAGAAATGCCGAGGCCTGTGTCGGGCTGGCCTCCCTGCGTGGATGGAAGGAAGACCTCCAATTCCTCTTGGCCTCGGTTTCCTCATCCGCCAAATGGGCGCCTCTCTGTGGATCCCTGACCACGTCACTGCTGGCTCAGGGACTTTAAAGATGCACAAAGAAGCGGGCGCCCACCCGGGACTGGGACTCAGTGGTGCCCACGGAGATCTGAGGCCTCAGAGTCGGGGCCTGAGGGAGAGACCCTCTCTGCCCTTAAACATCGGCTCGCAACACCCTGGGGGGAACCGCCCAAGGACAAGGACATATGAGGCCGCGGGCCCCACCCCAGGCAGTCACTCCGCGAAGAGGACCGGGCCGGGCTGGGGCCTGGGTCACCACGCGTGGCCTGTGGCACGGGCAGGCTTCTCGGTGCTATGTGAGCAGGTGACGAGTGGCACATGGTGACAGAGAAACTCCCACCCCACAGGGGTCCCTCCTCCTGCCCTGTCAGCCCGGGCGCAGCCAGTCCTGCGATGCCCTCATCACGCAGTATCCTCACCTGAGGATATTTTCCACTGATTTTTAGGGAGTGGAAGAGAGAGGGAGAGACAGCAAGAAACATCGACGTGAGAGAAACACATCGATGGGTTGCCTCCTGCACGAGCCCCGACCAGGGCCCGGGCCAGGGAGGAGCCTGCACCTACATGCCCTTGACAGGAATTGAACCCGGGACCCTTTGGTCCGCAGGCCGACGCTCTGTCCACCGAGCCCCGCCGGCCAGGCGAAAAGGGCGCCCTTCTAACATGCTGCCCAGACAGGTCACCTTGGAGACAGACAGGGTGCCACGTCGTTTGGCTGGACCGCGGCGGAAACTGGGACGCTCCCCGGCAACCGGGACGCGTGGTCACCCTATTTAGGGACCATGTGACGGAGGCGGGAGGGAGAGGAGCGCCCCACGTGCCCCGCAATGCATGAATGAGCCCAATTGGATTCCTCCGGGTTGTTGACACGGGCAGGCTGTCTCCATGGCAACAAGGTCAGTGGGAACCGGCAGCGGCGTTGGTTTAATTTTCACTGTATTCTTGTTGACAGGAATAAAGGCCCTGCTTCTGATTTCTTGGTTCAACTGGATAACATTTTCATTAGATTTAACTTCTCAGATCCAGACACCCACATACTATTCAATTTCCCCGTCTCGCCCTCAACGCTCGTTCTCCGCGGGTCCCGAGGACATTTCTAGAAATCTCATTTCCAGGAGTTCGGCGGCTGACGGGGGTCGGGCGGCACGTGGGCTCGGGGACGGGTGTGCCGGCTGCTGAAGGAGCCCGCGGTGCCTGGCTCCGGGTGTTTGGGGGCGCGGGGCATCAGGACCCACTTGCTGTCTGCCAGCAGGAGGCACAGGCTTGCTCCAGTGGTAGCGGTGCAGGAGAGGGCGGAGGGCAGAGGGCAGAGGCCTGAGACTCAGCACAGCCGGTCCTGTTCCAGGTGGATGACCTCGGGCCTCGGGGGGAGGGGCAGGCACAGGGCTCCCCCAGGAGGAGCGCTGGCAGCTCTGATGCCTGGAGACCCCGGCCACTGGGCCTGGCGCCCCCTGAGCTCGGCACTTGGCCGCACGGAGACTCCTGGGGCTCGGGGACAGCGGCCTTGGCCAGTGTGTCGCACCGCGGCCTGCTCACCCACAAGGTTGCCGCCCGGCCGGCCAGTCCAAGGCTCTCGGCATCCCCCACCTGCTCAGGGCGCTGTCCTGGAGGCCGAGTTCATTGTGACGCCGGCAGAAGGCGAACGGGCTTGCAGCTCTCCGATGCTCAGTGACGACACAGGTGCAGCGTGGCCGAAAGAGGGAGCAGTCGCCCCCGACCCAGGAGCCACGTGGGCCCTAGAACGGTCCTCTCAGCGGGGCTATCAGCAGCCCCTCCTCCCGGCCCAGGTCAGGGGAGAGAGTGACCGCTGGCCTGAGCAGCCCCTCGGGGCCCTGGCAGGGGGGAGGGGGGCAGGGGCCGAACAGGATTCCAGACGGTTTCCATCTGCTTCTTGCGAGACCTTGGGCTCAGGTGCCTCCTCCACACGCCCCGAGGCGTCACAGGGCGCCAGTGCCACTGAAGGGGGGGGGGCAGGGAGCTGCCTCTGGGCCCCTGACCGGCCCAGAACCCCTCACTTTCAGAGAGAAGCTGAGAGCCTGTGGTTTCCATGTTGGCAACAAACTCTCACTTTAACGAAACCACCCTCGCGATGAGCAGGGAGGGCTGTGTCGCTCCGGGTCAAGGTCAGGTGCGGGGGTGAGGCCCCTGCGCCCCCCACGCCAGCACAGAGGCGCCCCTACCAAGCTCACTGCATGAGGGGATGCTGGGAAGGAGCTGGGACTGTTTTTGGGGGGTGGCAGAGTGACAGGAAATAAGAAGTATTCCTCTCTCTGCCCTGCTCTGTGGGGACAATGCCACGACATGGAAATTAGCCAGAGGGAGGAAGGTCTATTGGTCCTCCCTGCACAGCAGGAAAAGTGGGGGGCCCCCATTAAGGGGAGCCCTGCTCTGAGGCCCATGCCTGCTCTCCTCCGGGCCAGGTGGGGAGGCCCTAAGAGGGCATTCTGCCAGGACTGGAAGATTGGGGGACCCTCCCGGCCTGGTCCCTGAGCAGCAACTCTAACCAACCGAGGGGACACCAGACGGGCAGGGAAGTCCCCCCAGGCCCTCTCCGGCCTCACCCCAGCAGTGACTCCACCTCCCGCAGACACAGGCGGGGAGAGCCTTCCATTCCTCTGGGGCTCCATCCACTGGCCCGGGCCTGGGCCCATGACAGGGACACAGACCGGCTTCCTTTATGGCATCCGGTGGGGGAGGGGAGTGTTTCTCAGGACTTCGAGGCCATGAGTGTCCGGCCGGACCCCATATGTGCCTGGCACCAACACCTCACTTTCAGCCCGAGGAGAGTGGTAGGGTCGCAGGTGTGACCCCAGAGTCTACGGAGAGACCTCGCACGGACCCTTACACACCCCATCCTTGTGCAAGTTGGAGGTCTGCCCTGCCGCCTGCGCCTGCGTCCGCTTCCTTCCCACCCGCGTGAGAACCAGCTGATGGGTAACCGCCTGTGGCCGGTTCTTCACGGGCGCCTTGACTGGCCTCTGGCTGCTCTCGAAAAGCACCAGTGTCGCTTGTTAAAAATGTGGGTGCTGGGGCTGCTCAGACCGTGGGACGGGGCGTCTCGGAGGCAGGAGCCCCCCTTTTAACCACTGGCCCGTGTGTCTGGGACATGGACCTCTGTCCCGGCACGGAGCCAGCGTCTGCCCAGGTTGTAGGGGTCCGGGGGGACAGGGCACCTGGACGTGCCCAGCACATTTCTGCCTCCGGTCCCTCACTCCTATCCTGAGAGGTGGGGACACTGGGAAGTGAGTCTGAGCGAACACTTCCGGCTGGAAATAACCCCCCTAATCCTTCCTGACAGCAGCCCCCTTTCCCCAGTCTGACCCCCCTTCACCTCCATCTCAGGGGCCCCACCTGCTGCTCCTGAGGCAGCACCTCTGGGCCTTGCTTTGCTAACTGCCCCTCCAGTGCCCACAGACGCTGGCCAAGGTGTGGGAGCATGCCCTCTGTAAGGGGGACACCAGTCCCTCCACCTGGCACCAGGTGACGACTGAGGCGGAGAGGAAAGGAGGTGTGCCCCAGCCCCACTCCAAGCCCAGGGCCCCAGCACCGCTGAGCAGGCCTAAGACACCTCCCGCCATGTCCCAGACACCAGGTCCCCCAGGGCTGGGACCGTGCCCCCAGGCTCCAGAGCCTGGCTGGGGAGTCTGGCTGGGGAGTCTGGCTGGGGAGTCTGGCTGGGGAGTCGGGGTTTGCCTCTCTGAGCCGCTCTGCTGATTCTGACCACCAGGTGGCGCTAATCGACCAGGAACGGGCTTTGGTGTGTAGTGGGGGG
>PVJN01056734.1:0-12678 GCA_004026805.1 Lasiurus borealis | reverse complement strand
TCTACCATGCATACAACCAAGGAGTGTATCTGTTATATGCTTTTCCATTATAAAGCCCAAATGAGGAACACTTTTAAAAGGAATACAATTAAGTAAGCATTTAAGTAATCTAAAAGGCAGGGGGAAAATGGATGCATTCTAGCCCCTGGAGTGATAATGTAAGTGGGCTCAGTTGGCCAGGTCTGGAAAGATCTCACTGATGAGGTGAGTCTGTAGTGTGATGAAAATATAACAGTGTTTCTCAAAAAAAAAAAATTGGGGGGGGGCATTCTGGTTAGATTGAGTGTCATATGTAAAGAAGGTTTTGATGGCAGGCACTTGCTTGAAAGTTGTCAAATATATTTGGCTAAACTCAAAGAGCATTGAGCTAGAGAAAGAAACCAAGATGATGGCATAGGTGAATACCTAAACTGCTGCCTTGCACAACAATTTCAAAACTACAACTAAAAGACAGAATTAACATCATCCAGAACCACAGGAAAGCTGACTGAGTGGAAATTCTACACCTAGAAGGAAAGAGAGGGGCTCATGGAGATTCAGAGGAACTGCAAAAAGCTGAGGTATGGAGACATGCATGTGAAGAGAATGGGCGGCGGAGTGCCTGGCTAGCTTCCTCTTGCGGCAAGGAGACAGAAACTTCTGACTGCACTGAACCCCAGTTGTGACTGCACTGGACCCCTGTTCCAGGCATGACTCATATGGGGGGAGTCTGAATTGTCAGAAAAAGCAAGGAGTGCGCAGAAATTCAGAGGAGCCACGAAAGGCAGAGGTATGGAGGCATGCACCAGTGCACACAGAGAGGACTGACTACTGATTGTGTCACTTGCTTTCTTTAGTGGGAGGAAGACAGAACCTCCTGACTGCACTGAACTCCACTTCCGACTGCACTGAACCTCAGTTTTGGGCGAGACTCTGGGACCCAGGCTCATATGGGTCACCAGAGCACATGGCAACTCAGGGGAGATGTGAAAGGCAGAGGTCTGGAGGCACAAGCGTGATTACCAAGGGACACTGAGACCCAGGAACCGCATATGGCAGGGCTAACAGGAAGCCAAGGCTGTCCGCCCAGCCCTGAGACTCTGCCCCATCCAAGCTGAGCACAGAGGCTTTTGCAATTTTGCAAGTCTTGTATCATAAGGCTGACTCCAACACAGAAGTTCTCCCAGCATAAATATAGCTGATCCTCACAGCCAATTGGCCTGGAGGTCAATTTCCCCCACTGATACCAATAGCAATCAAGACTTAACTACAACAAGGCTGTACACACTGTCCACAAAGGGATACACCAAGAGAGTCCACCTCAGGTAACTGGGGAAGCGGAGCTACTGGGCCATATAGGACACTTACCATATAAAGCTACTCTACCAACTGAGGGAAGCAGTGAAAATGTGGAGACAAAGAAACAAATCACAAATGAAAGAAGTGGAGGAAAACAAATGACTGGATATAGAGTTCAAAACCACCATTTTAAAGTTCTTCAAGAATTTTCTAGAAAAGATGGATAAATTTAGCGAGACCCAAGAGGAGATGAAAAAGGACCAACTAGAAATTAAACATACACTCACTGAAATAAAAGATATTATACAGAGACCTAACAGCAGACTAGAGGAATGCAAGAATCAAGTCAAAGATTGGAAATACAAAGAAGCAGAAAACACTCAACTAGAAAAGCAAAAAGAAAAAAGAATCCAAAAATTGGAAGATAGTGTCAGGAGCCTCTGGGACGACTTCAAACATATCAACATCAGAATTATGAGGATGCCAGAAGAAGAGAGGGAGCAAGATACTGAAAACCTACTTGAATAAATGAAATAATGACTGAAAACTTCCCCTACTTGGTCAAAGAAATAGACTTACAAGTCCAGGAAGTGCACAGAACCCCTAACAAAAGGAATCCAAAGAGCACCACACCAAGACACATCATAATTAAAATGCCAAGATCAAAACACAAGGAGAGAATATTAAAAGAAGAAAGAGAAAAACAGTTCATTACCTATAAGAGAGCACCCATATGATTGTCAGCTGATTTCTCAACAGAAACTATGCAGGCCAGAAGGGAGTGGCAAGAAATATTCAACATGATGAATAGCAAGAACCTACAACCAAGAATAATCTATCCAGCAAAGCTATCATTCAGAATTGAAGGGCAGATAAAGAGCTTCACGAAGAAAAAAACTAAAGGATTTCATCAACATCAAACCAGTATGATATGAAATCCTGAACGATACTCCTTAAAAAGAGGAAGAAGAAGAAAGGGTAAAGATAAAATTATGAACAACAAATACATATCTATCAACAACTGAATCTAAAAATCAAGTGAATAAAAAATCTGATGAACAGAATAAACTGGTGAACATAATAGAAAGGGAGTGCACTGACAATTCTCAGGGGAAAAGGGGTGAGGGTGGTGTGGGGAGAGACTGGACAAAAATTGTACACCTATGGATGAGGACAATGGAGGGAGGTAAGGGCAGAGGGTGGGATGGGAATCGGGTGGAGGGTATCTATGGGGGAAAAAGAGGAACAGTTGTAATAATCTGAACAATAAAGATTTATTAAATTTTAAAAAAGAGCATTAGGCTAAAAAATAGAGCCTTATGTATAAAAAAATGACAAATACAGAGCAGTAGGATTTTAATTTGTAGTGCTGATAAAAAGATATGATAATGGGCAGTTTTAGTTTCATCTAGTTTGAGGAAGACAGTGAATATTCTTGCAGGATTCTGGGCTGGGAGTGTATGTGCAAGCTAACTACACAATGGTTCTATTATGTAGAACTGGCTCTGAATAAAGATATAAAGAGGGGGGAAATAAATTTTCTGGGAGAAACATGACCATAGCCCAGAAAAAAGGGGGGGGAGGTTATC
Organism: Lasiurus borealis; assembly: GCA_004026805.1. Lineage (NCBI taxonomy): Eukaryota > Metazoa > Chordata > Mammalia > Chiroptera > Vespertilionidae > Lasiurus > Lasiurus borealis. Next base: position 9,811 of record PVJN01056734.1, on the reverse strand, counting down.
TCTAAGGAATAAAGTAGGGAAGGGCTCAAACTAAAAGAGCTAAAAAAAGTTGTTAAAAATAATATCTAAAAATTACTATCCTTGAGGCATGATTCTTTTTGGTTTCACATGCACAGAAATCACAAAACTATAGGATTAATGAACTTTACCTGGGTGACTAACATTAACTAACATTTTAGTAATACTAAAATGATGAATAATGACGCATAACCACATCCTGGAGACTAACCTAATCAACATTTCCTAATGTTACTTAACCACAAAATGCTTTATTATAAAATGTTGATGAAATACCAACCTAGAGGATATTATTACACACACTTGGTTAAAGGAGGAGAGAAAAAGTAAGTGCTTAAGAAAAATAACAAAATTGAATTCATGTTTGAGAATATTTCATAAAATCACATAAATTCAGTAGGAAAATATTTGTATTTTAGAGATAAACAAATATTTAGAAGTGAATGTTGTAATGTTTATAATTTAGTTTAAAATACCTCCACAGAAATATATACATTTATGAAGCACATAAATCAACCTGTGAACATGTTTGTTGAATCATTCAAATCCAAAAGGTAGTACATGAAGCAGCAAGGTGGAACAGAGCTAAAGAGCCCACAGTGTAGCAGTATGATCTAAATCTGCCTGCAAAATTAGCTGCTATTTAAGCCATAAAGTGCAATATTATGTGCTGAATTGTGTCCCCTCCTAAAATTTATATGTATACCTCAGAACATAACTGTATTTGGAGACCGGGCCTTTGCAGAGGTAATTAAGGCAAAAAGAGATCCTATTTTGAGCCCTGATCCAATATGACCATATCCAATATGAGCTCATAATCCAACATGCGAAGAGATTAGGACATACACATACACAAGTGCACAATCACACAAAGGAAGGACAATGTGAAGACACAGCAAGAAGGTTGCCATCCACAAGAAAGGCTGGAAGCCTCAGAAGAAACAGAACCTGCGGACACCTTCATCTTGGACTTCTGGCTTCCAGATTATGAGAAATAAATTTCTGTTGTTTAAACCACCCAGCCTGTGGTATTTTGTTACTAGCAAACAAATACAGATGTCCTCCCAAATATAATCAAATCAGAAAGCTGTAAGCAAAGGTCCTTGAGATGCTGTTGAATCTATCCATCATCCTTTAGGCAAATCCACCTCTGAGGTTAAAGAGAGTGCCTGGTAAGAATGTCTGCTGTCCATGGGGGATGACAGCTGTTAGGGAGGGCACACTGAAAATAGAATTCTGAAATCTAAATTCTTTACCATCAGCCAGTTTGGGACATTTATTTCAGAACAGTAGACTTCAGCCCTTGGTTGAAAAATGAAAAGGGAAAAAAAATGTAAGGCTTGGCTACAGAACATACTCTGTATTAGTATTAGTTAACCTTAATCAGTAAATATACATGAAAAGCTAGAAGTCTCTATCATTCTCTTTAACTTAGAATTCATATAAGGTAATGAAAAACATTTTTTGTATTTTAAAAAGGGCTTTCCTTCACACTTTACCTTACTTGCAAGCTTCCTTGTTCACCTCTATATAAAAATATAAGTAGAACTGTTTCCCAATAAAATTCCTTTTCCAAAGTTACCAAGAAGTCTTGGGAAAAAGCTTAATGTAGCACATACTAACTGTAGGTGGTGTTGATTTCTCTCCCACAAATTACAAAAATAAATTTAGCAAAGGATTTATACTTACTATATAGCAATGTTTCTGCAGGTCTTTTTGCACTGTTTCTAATTTCTTAGTTATTTTTCATGTAAAGTGGAAGTTTGCCTTAAGGCTCAGCTTGACATCCTTAGAACAATATCCTCCTTATGGGCCCTCTCCACGACTGTTCCCAATCTTCATTTCCTTTGACCTCTCTTGACCAACCATTCATTTTGAAACTCTCTTCTTTCTTCATATAACAGACATCGCCCTTCCCTGGTTCTTTCTTATAGATGCTTTACTTTGGCAAGCTTATAGTTCAGTGATTTTCAACTAGTGAAGTAGGTTTTCCACTGGTGTGCCATGGCAGGCACATTTGTGTGCCGCAGAATGTTTAAAACATGCATACCTGACTATTTAGTCAGGAGCACTGACTTCTTTTCCCTTAGATTACCAAATTAAAATAAAATAAAAAAAGACAACAGCCAACATAACAATAGCTTTCCATTGTGAATGAATCAAAATTATACCTATCTTTGGTCAGATGAGCAAAAAAAATACTTTTTTTTTTCTGTGTGCCAGAGTTTTGGCAATTAGTTTATGTGTACCATGTGATGGAAAAGGTTAAAAATTGCTATTCTAGTTGATTATCCTAACTGAATGCTTAGTACAATGATTATTCTGGTTTCTTTGATCTTTTCTTTTTCACATTTGGTCCCCCAATGAATTGTATCCAACTCATGGCTTCAGTCCATAGTCATATTTCAATCCCGACCCAGGCCCAGGCACTGACCCAAACCCAGGCTTACAGTTCCATATGCACATCCAACTTGAATATTTTCAAACTGTTTAATAATTAAATTCTTCTTCCCATATAAGCCTCTCTTGCCTCTCAAATCTGGCTTCCCTCTCCAGGTACCCTGATGGATTCACTGTCAATCTTCCTCATCTGGCTACTTTGCTAACATATAGTGTATGGCTCTTTTGGTACACTAACACTGGCGTTCAGTAGTTTTGACAGGGACTGTAGGATCCACAAAGTCAAAATACTTACTAGATAACTCTGCACAAAAATAATGTTTCCCAGTCCCCTATCTAGAAGATAGCTCTATCCTAACACTTGTTTTTAAGCTATTTGCATATCTTCACACACACAGACAGACACACATACACACACACACACACACACACACACACACACACACACACCATTAGACTCTAGGCTTCATTAAAATACGTACTAGTAAAGTCATGTCTTATTCCTTATTGTTGTTTTTTTAATCTCTATTTCTAACACAGAACTTAGTACATAATATTAACTCAGTATATATTGGTGAAATATTTTGAACTCTGTCTAGGAAATTTTAGAGTCATTTTTACCCTTCTTGCTTTATCCCCTAGATCAAATCTGCACACCCCACCCCAAGGAAAAAACACAATGTTTGGTTGCATTGAGTTGTTTGAAATAATTCCCTCTTTCTCTTTCCCTGCCCTTGGTTAGTCTCCTCCAATACTGATTCTGGGCTTGCTTTGGTCAGTGGGATAATAGCAAAAATAATGCAAGTGGACACATGAACAGTATTTGGTTGCTGGGGCTTGTCCCTCCTTGCTGCACTTGTAACTCTGATACCACCAGATGAATGAGCCAGGCTGGCCTGCTGGATGATGAAAGACACATGGCCCTGATAACCCCTTAGCTAGAAATGTAAGTGAGGCCACCGAATACTAGCTGACCACAGATGCATGAGAAAAATTCTACTGCATGAATGAGCCCAGCCAAGACCAGCAAAAGAACCACCCAGATGAACCTAGCCAAAATTTCTGACCCACAAAATCATGAGCTTAATAAACCATCTTCTTTAAGCCAATATGTGTGTGCTGTTTTTTTTCCAGGGAGAGAGTAGCTATATGTAGCATAAACTAGTTGCCCCATTGTTCTTCTTAATTTTAAATGTTTCTGAGATTTGTGCCTTAAATTTTATCCCCAAAGTATCGAAGGAAAATCTGTCCCTACTTTATTCTCTACCCTCATGCTATATACTAAGTTAACATTCCAACCCGTCTTCTTTTCTTAGTTTCTATTCTAAGAAACACTTCTGCCAAACTAATCTTCCTAAGACTTTTCTTCTCACCGTATCCTAACCAATGATAGATAAGGACACCTTATTTCCTAAGTATGAAGTCTACTTGATATCTTAAATATCTATTTTTATATCCAACATATCCATTTTTAGCCTAAAACCATTATAAGCTCCATGAGAAATGAACTGTAGAATCATAGGTAGTATAATCTTACAACTTTCCCTTACAGATGAAATCGTCTATCCTGGGCCTATCCCACCATCGTATTTGGAAGCAGGGATTTCACCAGTTCACAGCTGGAGAGGATATTTGCCTCTGGATGAATCCTATCTCAAATTTCATCTATATCTGATTTAGCTAATATTTAAGTGAGACTTTGGACTTCAAACTTTAGAGATGATACTGGAATGAATTTAAGACTTATGGGGCTGTTGGGAGGGCATGAATGCATTTTGCATGTGAGAAAGACTTGAATTTAGGAGAGCCAGGGGTGGAATTTATAAACTAAATGTCTGAGTTCCCTCAGATTCAAGTGTTGAAGCTTTGTGATTTTGTGACTTATAAGATGTGTGTGTGTGTGTGTGTGTGTGTGTGTGTGTGTGTGTGTGTGTATTCATTCAGATGACCAAAATAATATATCTCACATATGTTTAACCTTCCTCACTCTCTCTCGCCCTCTGTCACTCTTTCATGTGCTTTATGAGGAAACAGCAAGAAGGCAGCCCTCTGAAGCCAGAAGAGAGCTCTCCCCAGCACCTGAGCATGCTGGTGCTCTAATATGGGAGAAGATAAATTTCTATCTAAACCACCCAGTGTGTGGTATTTTATTATAGCAGCCTGATCTAAGACAACTTGTCAATATCCATAAGGCAAGAATCACTTGCATCTCTGCCAATCAAAATTAATCTTTAAGTCTATAGACAAGAGTGACTTGGCATTGCTATTAGTTTTCTACAACTTACAGAGTTGCAAAATAGCCCAAAAATGATGAAAGAACATAGAAAATTGCACTAGACAGGATATCTAGTATTCCTTCTGGCAATTTCAAGCTCTCTCATAAGTTTCCCTGACATATCTAAACAACCAACAATAAGCTAAGTGCCCTAAAGTTACTCTATAGGAGACCTGCTGTCACCTCTTTTGATTAAATCTTTTTTATTCAAGCATAGACCACTTTTGTTTGTCTTTATTACAAGTGCAATCCACAGTTCCTAAGTCCATACCAGCCAAAAGGAACACTTCGGAGTCGGAGCCACAAAGATGTCATCTTAGCACCCAACTTGGTCTTCATTAACAAACTCTGGAACCTTTATGCCCTTCCTATTTTTTTTAAGAGATACAGGCTGCAGTGTTGTATAAGCTCTGCTATTAATGCTTGTTCTCATCATGGCTAATGCAAGGCATCTGATCCCCTTAAGCTTTTACCCTGTAGCTCTCTGGACACCACTGATCTCCTTGGCCTTAGCCACTACTATGTGACATCTTCCTGAGATCACCCATAATATCATGTGAAGCTGCTAATTCTACTCTCCCAGTCACTCACTGACAAACAAAAAGGAACAAATGAAAGGGAAAAGAGTTATCATTTATTGAGCTCCTAATAGTACCAAGCCTTTAGGTACTATTCATTCTTTAAACTTATGACATTTTTGTTTCTGCTTGGGAAGTTAAAGTTAATGTACCTCTCCTAAAAGAATGTGCCCCAAATAAAATTAATTTCACATTTTTAAAATTTCTTAGTATCTCATACCTCATCCAGATCTAAATTTTCCCAGTTGTCCAAATAATGTCCTTTGCAGTTGGTCTATACAAACCAGGACCCAATCCAGGACAGTACAACTAATGGTCCTGCTCCTTTAAGTCTTCAACTAGAAGAATATCCCTCTTCATTGACTTCTTGTTGAAGAGGCAGGACTAGTTTTCCTATAAAATGTCATTCTTTCTGGATTTGTCTATCGCTTATTCATGGTATTTTTTAACTTGTATATCTATCTCCTATCTTCTCTCAAAACTAGGATAGCTATAGATTTGATTCACATTCAATATTTTTGTCCAGATAGAATATGTGGGCACATAATATCTGCTTGCCCAATCACTAGTGATGCTTAAATAGACTGATTTTTCAGCCCTCCAATGAGGCCACTGGCAGTTTACAAAACTTGGAGCTACAGTAAGCCTTAAGTTTATTTTGATGAAATAACCACCAACTAAATCCAGAATCCTCAACAACCCATCTACAAATTAATATGTTGGAATACTTCCTTTTGAAAATAAACTGCCTATAGTAAATTTTAATAAAAAATGGACCTTCAACTAACAGGCTTACTTTTATCCCTCCAGACCAAGGTTGGTTGGTGCCAACAGTGAGTGGGCCACAGCACAGCCCAATGTGAAGGCTGCAGTGACAGTGTCAGGCCTCTGATGTACATTTACCCAGTTTCTCCACTTTCTCTCTCACAGCCTTTCCTTATCTTTGTGGTTCTCCTCTGAACCCTTCGTGTTTCATTTCCCCCAAGGGATCCCTGAAGTGAACACAGCATTCCTAACACAAACTCTGAGACTCAGATCCTTTACTGAATTTCAAGTTTGAGGATCTGTGAAATTAGCAATTGTGAAATAAACTTGAAAATTTGAATCAAGAAACATAATTTCATAAGAAAATTCACTCTAAGGTTGGTTTTTAAGTGCCATCTTGAGTACTTTATTTTCAGTCATTATTATTCAGGAAATCAATAATGATAATATGATGCTAATAAAAGTAATTCTAACTACCATTACAGTAATGGTTAATGAGGTGCTTGAACCAGAAGTCAAAGAAAGTATCCCTGAAAGCCAGAAGACCTGCAAATCTGTATCCAACCCAGCTTCTAGGGAAAAGAAATAACCTTTGGAAGTCAAATTGAGAATTGTAGTCACATTAATTACTTATATGTTCATTAATTATACAAAGCAGGGACCAGAGATGGGGCAAGCACTGTGGGTGGAGAGGGTTCTTACAGGAAGTAGTTCATTTGCATGAAAACTAGTTTAAGGCCACTGAAGTCATTTTCCTAAAGTAAAGCAGAGAAGATGAGAATACAAATCTCCAACAACTAAGGAAAGTTTGTGTAGTTCTCATCTAAAATAAGGCAACCCTAACTCCATACAAAGGCAGATATATACTGTTGACCCACATAAACATATTTATACTAAAAGATCTATCTTAGAAGAGGCAACAAATTCATTTTATGAACTTATAGGCCAGATCAACAGATAATATTATAGAAAGGCAGACTTAATTTTAATGTTAGAAAGAATTGTCTTTATTTTGGCAAAATACATATAATATAAATTCATCATTTTAATCATTTTCAATTGTGGTATTAGGTACATTCACAATGTTGTGCAACCATCACCACAATCCATCTCCAAAACTGTTGCATCATCCCAAAATGAAATGCAAAGACTTTAAACAATAAATCTTCATTCCTCCCTCTCCCCAGCCCCTGGTAAGCACCATGCTCCTTTCCGTCTGCCTGATTTTGACTACTATTCTAAGTACTTCTTATAAGCAGGATCATAAATATCTGTCCTTTTGCATCTGGATTATTTTACTTAATATAATGTCTTTGAGTTTCATCTATGTTGTAGCTTATGTTAGGATTTCATTTCTTTTTAGGGATAAATAAAGGTTTTGTTTATTGATTCATCCATACATGGGCATTTGGGTTGTTTGCACTTTTTGGCTCTTGTGAACAATGCTATGATGAACATGCGTGTACAAATATCTGTTTGAGCCCCTACTTCAGTTACTTTGGGTATATATCCAGAAGTGGAATTGCTGGGTCATAAAGTAATTTTTATGCTTAAATTTTGAGAAATTGTTACACTGTTTTCAATGACTACTGCACTATCTTACATTTCTATCAGCCATGCACAAGGGTTCCAATTTCTCCACATCCTTGCCAATATCTGTTCAGCTTTTTAATAATAGCCACCCTAATGGATATAAAGGAAGAATTTTTAATAACTAGATCTGCACTACAGTGGACCAGCTGTCCAGGAGACAGGGACTGATGGATAAGCTCTACCAAAGACTGGATAGACTGACATGTTCACTAGTGCAAGTTGTGCACTGTCCAAGTATATCTGATCACAAGGTGAGTAGGGGCTGAAATCCAGCACTTGTTTCACATGCCAAGGTGCAAACCCAGGTATAGAGCTGCCCTTTCTTGGAGGTAGCAATTACTTGTCAGATTCAGAGAAGCATCAGTCAGACAGTCAAACCTCAGAGGGAAGGTAGGGGAGGGTGGGGGTAAGGGGAAGAGATCAACCAAAGGACTTGTATGCATACATACATATGAACCTAACCAGTGAGCACAGACACCATGGGGCGTGAGTGCTTGAGCGGGGATAGAGGGGTGGCCGGGAGCAATGGGAGGATAAGGACACATATGTAATACTTTACTCAATAAAGAATAAATAAATAAATAAATAAATGTTGTCAGCTGACCAGGTCATGTGCTCCAAGGGGCACCATTTTCATTTTTTAATGTAAATAAAGACACTTATAAAAGCTACTGGTTATCTTGGTTGACTGGCTGACTCCTCATCATGGGGATGCTGCAAAAGAACAGAATAGTACTAACGAGTCCAATTTATAGCTATTAAGGCCCCTTTCAATGGTGCACTCTGTAGATCTCTTTGACGGTTGTACAAAATGCCCCCAAAATTATTAGACATTGTGTACTGACAGTGGAATTGATATCCACTTACATTGCATCTGGGATCTGTGACTGTTTAGCTATAGAATTCTGCAGAAGTGACCCTGTTCCTCTTCCAGGCCCAGACCTTAAGAAACTAGGAGCTCCCACTTCCTTCTCCTGGAGTACTCCTTGGAACCTAGCCACCAAGCTCTGAGGAAGCCTAAACCACTTTGTAGAGAGATGCTTATCACCAAGTAAGTGAACTATCTTGCAGCTGAAGCCTCCAGCCCCAGCAAAGATGAGCTGTCCTAGCCAAGACCCACCCAAATTGCAGACTGATGAGTAAAGTGGCCACTACCGGTTTAGGGTGATTTTCTTTAGCTACAGTGGATAGCTAGAACAGTCTATAACATAATGTGACCATCCAGTCCTCCACATACACATTTCCACAATAAGCCTCACACTAACAGTGAATGAAAGAACTCTGAGGCAAGGCCTTTTCTAAGAAGCCCTCAATTTCTTCTCACATGTCACAGGCAATGGCCTTTCTCTCTCATCTCCCCTCCCACTGACTAATTTAGGATAAACTCGCTATCATATGAAGATGCTGAGATCCATCTTCTGCAGCATCTGCACCCTCACTGTTTGGATTTCCAGAGGAATCATAGGTTTCCCTGAGTCACATACTAGACCCCTTCCATAGACTTTCCAGGTCTCCTGCTTTGTTCTGGGCTAGTAGCCTTTGGGTGGCTGGCTTCAAGGGGCAAGACAGAAGCAAAAGGTACTTGATCCAGTAAAGTGCAGTCCATGTGGGACTCTTCAACCTGCTCTGAGTTTAAGAGGGAGCATAAATGCCAAGCAAAGGGGCAAGGAACGCAAAGGAGCAGCTGAGCTTGGACCCTAGTTGCCTCTGTCTGCAGTGGCTCCATCACAGATAAAATCTGCCTGCATTCCCCAGGAAGGAAATGGGTTTCTCTGCATGCCTTCCTCGGTTCTCCAGCTTGTCTGATGAACTATCCTCCTTTCTAGATTCTCTCTCTCTCTCTCTCTCTCTCTCTCTCTCTCTCTCTCTCTCTCTCTCACACACACACACACACACACACACACACACACACTCCTTCATTTCAGGAAAGAAATAGTTAAAACAAGACTCCTGCCCTGCAGGGCTTGGAGGGGGTGGCTCTGCGCTTTATAGTTTCTGCCTCTAAGGAGGGCTGGAAGCTTAGGACACGTTCTTTCTATCCTAGAGTTGGAGCAGAAAGAAGGTCGGGGAGATTTTGGAGAAGGCGAGGACAGACAGAAGGGGGGCGTGTGTTCCTCTGGAGTTTCCTTTTTCTCGCTCGTCCTTGCGCGCGCAGTCATCTCTGTGGTCTGGCGATTGTGGA
>PVJN01056733.1:0-12676 GCA_004026805.1 Lasiurus borealis | reverse complement strand
CACGCTGCCTGGCTGTAAATGTTATTTTGTAAATATTTCAAGGATCTTTCTTAATCCCCACGATACCTTTCTGCCTTTCAGTCACCATCCCTCTCACCTGAATGACTGCAGAGTCTTTTAACATGTGTCCCTGAGTCCAGTCTTATCCAAAAAAAAAAAAAATGCAAATTTGATACCTGGCTCCCAGCGATCACAAGATAAAGCCTAGATTCCTTGTAAGAGTCATTCTCTGCTTCACTTTCTCTGGCCCCTTTCTTAGCACTTTTCTTACCCGCACTTCCCTGGATTGGTGTTTTAGCTGCTCCCAGAGTCTCACACAGGCCATTTATTTCTGCACCCTTCTTCATCCCGCCCTTCCACTGGCTCGCTTCCACTCCTACCGTCCCTCTGGGCAATCTGCTCCACCCTTCCTCTAACATTTACTACTTTTTAAAGTGTTCCTAAACCCCCAGATCCGAGCTGACAATCCCTATGGCGCTCTTCCTGCATCCTGCACTTCCCCTACTAAAGCAATCATCACACCGACTTAAAAAAATTATGTTTTGATTGTGGGAAGACTGGTTGATAACATTTCAGGTACGCAACATTATAATTTGATGTCTGCATACTCCATTGCATGCTCACCACCAAAAGTCTAGTTTCCATTTTGTTACCATGTATTTGACTCCCTTTACCCTTTTTGCTCAACCCACACCCCCTTTTCCCTCTGGTAACCAGCATTCTGTTGTCTGTATCTAGGAGTCTGTTTTGCTTTGTGTGTTCATTACCGTTTCGTTTTATATCCCACATTTTGTAACAATATGGGTGGATCTTGGGGGTAAAAGTGAAATAAGTCAGAGAGAGAAGGACAAAAAACTATGACTTCCCACTGGCTTTTCACTCCTTGCCTCTTCGGATTCTGGACGGGCAGCTGTTCCTGTTACCCCTGCAGTGCCACCGGGTGGGGCCCCGAGATATTTCTGGGAGGACTAGTGGAAATGTTGCTTAATTTGATTTACTAAAGGGAAATAATACGAAGATTGTGTTTTTGAACATCTGAATCTGAATGATTAATGAATTTCCCATTTGCACATACGTTAGAAAAAATAAGAGCTTAGGACCAGTTCAATATGTGTTTGCTGTCACATCCATAGAAAACATGCGTGTTGCACAACAGTGCATTACTCTGACTCACAGAATCTCGTTTGGTAATGTACCTCATTATGAGTTTAAAATTCACACTTCACTTATGTTACGATGGTCATCCTTTATAAAATGTCTCACTTAATAAATAACTGCAAGATTATTCCCTCTAAAATTTAGGAGTTATATTGGCCCAAAGACTAGGGGGAGGAAAGAAAGCAGATTTGGGGTTTCTTTTAGAGACTCTTTTCCTTTTAATTTAAACAACTTTCCAGAACTCCCCCCCAATTACTTTCATGAATGCTTACAGCATTTTTTTTTAGATAATTATACACACACACATCATCATGTATACATTTTGTCTATACATATAGCATTAAGGTGTGTACACATTTATTAGCACACAATGATAAAAATGAACAGACTGTTGAAACACAGTATTACTCTTAAGAGAAGCTTTTCCAAAGAAACTGATCATGGGTTTTACTTTCAGAGTTAAGTGTTTTTTTGTGTGTGTGTTTTTTTAAAATATATTCTATTGATTTTTTACAAAGAGGAAGGGAGAGGGATAGAAAGTCAGAAACATCGATGAGAGAGAGACATCGATCAGCTGCCTCCTGCACGCCCCACACTGGAGATGTGCCCACAACCCAGGTACAAGCCCCCGACTGGAATGGAACCTGGGACCTTTCAGTCCGCAGGCCGACGCTCTATCCAATGAGCCAAACCGGTTCCAGCTAGAGTTAAGTTTTAAAAACACCCAGTATGTTGTTTGCCACAAGCTGAGATGAAAATAGTGTCAACACTTACGCCCCGTTTCCCTCCTATTTCTCAGGCAAAGGAGTAACTCCTTAATAGGAGTCCCATTCCTTAAGCAAGGTGGGTGAGAGCCTCAAGAGGGCCAGGCAGGGGGCCGGTGGGGGCTGAGGGGTGTCCACCGGGAGTGGGTGCAGGGGGAGGAAGAGCTGTGCCCAAGGTCAAAGCCCAGGGCAATTTGCTTGACCCGCCTGGCCTCACGCGAATGGGGAAAATAACACTGAATTGGCAGTGTAGTTCTGAACATAAAATGAGATTATGTATATAAAGTTGTTAGCCGAGTGCCTGACAAGAAGTTAAACACGCAGCAAATGGCATGCTGTAATTATTTTCACACTTCCATCCCTCTAGAATTAAAACTGTAAAGGAGAAAAAAAAACATCTGAGCAAAGATGAAAGTGCAAACATCCAGTTCTTGGTTGCTTTAATTACACTAAGATCAATCTTAAGGAGACTATTCCCCGAACAAGATGAATAACACACATTCTACAGGGAGAAACGCGGGAGCATATTTTAGAGCATAACTAAGCTGTGTTTTTTATTTAATGTGTGGTCTTAACTGACCGCCTCTGTTTCAAACCTGAAGAAAAAAAGAAAAAATGATCAGGCGTTGTTATTGTTATCGTAAACCAAATATACCTGCGAACCAAGAGCTGAGATTTAAGAGTCAATTAAGGAATAAAAATCTTCTCTCTAGTTAGTTTGTCTCAGTGGATAGAGCCGTGGTCCCAGACCTGAAGGGTCCCGGGTTCGATTCCCTGTCAAGGTTATGTTCCTCAATTGCAGGCTCGATCACCTTGTCAGGTATGTACTGGAGGCAACCAATCAATGTGTCTCTCTCACATCGATGTTTCTCTTTCTCTGTCTCTCCCTAAAAATCGATGAAAAAAAATCAGGTGAGGATTAAAAAAAAAAAAAATCTTAAGGCAAAAATTCCATTTAAAAAAGAAATATCTAACTTAAGGTCTTGTTATATGAAGATGGAAAACTCTGGGGTGCATTATATACACAGACACTCTCCGTGCCCCTCCACTGCGCTGTGCCTCTGGGGCTGTGAAAAGAGGGCACTCCGGGGAGAGGAGCAGGAGCAGTGATCTCTCGGAAGGTGAAGGAACCACCTTGCCTCCCATCAGTTTGCTGGTTTTCCAGCTCAGATCGGCCCCTGGAAGTGCTCTCTGTGAACCCCCCCCTGTTTGGGGAAACCTGGGGGACACTGTGGTGATGAATGAGACTGCAGATCAATCACGGGCATTTCCTTCCTGCGACAGCTTTGGCGCAATCCCAGGGAGGACCAGAGGCCTGCAGATACAGTAACCGATCATGGAACTCGACAGCCCCTTCTCTCAGGAATCCTAACGCACGGCAGCCGGTGCCCAGCGGTCAGGGAAAAGGTGATCTGTCAGCGCCAACGTCTAGAATTCACCCCTCAAGGTTCCTGGGAGCGAGAGGGCCGCTCAGTCCCTGCTAACCAGTCACCCCTCCATCACCAAGTAATCCGACGGGTGTGATTCATGTAATCCCACTTCTGCTGCTCATCTCTCTCCTTCTGTGTCCTCAGCATCCCCTCTCTGAGAGGAAAAGCGAGCGGATGGAAGACGATGAACAGGAATGGGTAGAAAAGTACGGCAGAAAAAGTCGGCTACATTTAGCCAAATACTTGATTACCTCTGGCGTATCTAGAGTAATAAAAGCGTAATATTAGACTGGAGTCCTTCGAGGGAGGCCTGGGTCCCGGTGCCAGAGGGAAACTGGTGCCAGCAGCCGGGGGAAGGAAGGCCGACTCTTGCATGAATTTCATGCATCGGGCCTCTAGGATGATTATAAAATCCTAAACCTCACGTACCACATCCAAGGTAAAGTAGAGCGTTTAAGTCACAACTTTGACTTGTCAGGAATACAAACTTTCCTAAAGAAGAATCTATAACAGGTTAACTCAGACCTGGGGGTATAGTTTGCCCAACTTTTTCCTAGTCCCCCAAAACAGAGATTTCTAAATTCGTGTGGCTTTTACCTTATGCACATCTAGCGTGTAATTCTCTAGATCACAGGTGGGTGGAGAACTACAACCACAGAAGCAAACGCACCACTTCCAGGCAGAGCCTAATGGCACGGCATTAAAGAAGCGCTAGGAAAGGAAGAAGTGAACAGAACAGAACCTTCCTTCCCCACTCCCCTGAGGGCAGCTGTTTTTAAAACTCCGTACTTCAGCTCATCTTGCAATATATATCTTAGGATAGGATTCTTTCTAGTTATAAAATGACAATTGTCTATCTGTGTTCAATCAATCTTAGAAACATTTCACAAGGCACGGGAAATACAAACATCCTTTGATGTGTACTTTTCTTATTTTCCTTATTACCAGTGGCAAGCAGGTTTAAAATTCTAATATTGAACACAATAGATGGGGCGGGGCTTAAAAAAGGGGTGGGGGGAGCTAGAAAAAAACAAAAAACAAAAAAAAAGGAGATGAAAATACACGGGTAGCCAGGAGAGAATACCTTTACCTCTCTCTATCAATCAGTTTTTATTAACTAAGTCCCACATGGAAATCTAACAGGAAATAAAAGTTCAAAATAACACCACAGATCAAAGGCTTTCAGGCTGAATCATAACGACGTGTCATCGCTTACGTTAAGACGAAATTCAGTCAAAATGTTCTTCCGAGACTCTTTGCGAATATAATGTTGCAACACACAGAAGTAAACTAAGAACATCCATCGGGGCTCTGTTTCCAAAATCTAATCCTCCCGGCATAAATTACAAAGTTAATAAAGAGCAGATTAAAACCAACTAAAGACAGATTATGAACTCCGTTTTCCATTTCGCTCCTCAGTTCTCGTTTTCAATGCATTAGGGATCTCGGTTCCCCGTGTGGTTAGAGCTGCAGCTCCAGTATTCCGCGGATCTTATCACAAAAGGTGTAGCCACTTCCGAAGGAAAGCACCGTATGCCTAATTACGGAGCTATATTTACACCCGTGGCTATCTCTGAATGGGACACTTCAGCTTCTGCTCTCACACGTATTTCTTTCTGGGCCCCTACGGTATACTCTTCCAGATTTCATTTTTCTGTCCCCACTGCCTCACAAATGCCCATCATGCCAAAATAATAATAACATAAATAATAACAATAATAATAATAATAAAATAATCTGCGTATTTGAGTGACAGCAGGCCAGGAAGCCAGATGTAACAGGACACTGGTTTTCCTAAGGATGAACATCACTTCTCTGAGAGAACAATTGAAACAAGTAAAAAAAAAAAAAAAAAAAAAAAAAAAAAAAAAATGCTTCCTTTCCTGCCACAGGGAGCAGGGATTTGGGCCACAACGAAAGGAAGGTGGCAGCAGCCGTACAAACTGCTGTCTAACCCAGCAATTCTGCAGCCAAAACGGCCTCTCCTTTCCTGGAAATGACTTCTTGAATCTAATCGCTTACGAACAACCCCTTTTCTTAAGAAAAGTCCACGCTATCATCTCAATCAACCCCCTAGTTGCTAAGAAATAAATACTGTTTATTGGATATGCTACATGGCAGGCATTGTGCTGAGTCACGTATATTTTCTGCTTTAGTTCTTACATCAACTTTTGGGAAAGAATTATCAGCTCCATTTCCCAGATGTGGAAAGGGAGTCTCACCAGGGTTTCCCCTCTGTCACAGGGCTAGTCTGACTACAATGTTGGGGACACACTTGAACTGTGTCTCATTTTGGTTATATTTAAGACAAACTGCCTTCCACATTACATTCTGGGCCATGAACGTATATTTTCCAGGAAAAGGTGTCTCCATACTTAGAGGGTCTGCTTGGAAGATAATCCTAATATATAAAAACCCTGGGTCATAATGACTAGTAAGGACCAGAGGCTGACCAACAGGAAGTCAGTGCTGGCCCCGCCCCCAAGCAAACCTTACGGGACAATCAGGCAGGCAGACCAGCAGGTGGAGGTGATCAGGTAAGCAGGCCAGTGGTTAAGGGTGATCAAGCAGGCAGGCAGGCAGTTAAAGGTGATCAAGTAGGCAGGCCAGTAGTTAAGGGTGATGAAGTAGACAGGCAAGTGGTTAGGGGAGATCAGGCAGGCAGCCAGCCCCTTGCCGGGCTGGCCCCATCCCCAAGCAAGTGGTTAGGGGCAATCAAGCAGGCAGGCAGAGTGGTTAGGGGTGATTGGGTAGGCAGACCAGTGGTTAGGGGCAATCAGGTAGGCAGACAGCTCCTCACAGTGCTGGCCCCGCCCCCCAGCAAAGAAAGAGGGAGGCCAGGCCAGGCCAGCCAAGCCATTGCACTCCTGCCTGTCACCTGCAGAGGGAGGCCACCGGTGGCAGGGGAGGGGAGCAGTGCTGCACAGATGGCAAGCAGTGGCAGCGGAGGGTGGGGGGCAGCTGCCTGCAGCCTGGGGGAGGAGAGCCCCAATAGGCCCTGATCTCAGGCCAGGCCGAGGGACCCTACCCGAGGGGCATGCAGGAGACAGCCAATCACTGATGGTTGAACATAGACCCGTGAACCAATAAGTCACAGTTTGATTCCGGGTCAAAGCACAAGCCGGGGTTTCAGGCTCAGTCCTCAGTGTGGGGCATGCAGGGGACAGCCAATCGTAGATGTTTCTATCTCTCTCTCTCTCCTCCCTTCTTCTCAGAAATATATTTTTAAAACAGAGATAGACAGAGAGAGAGAGAGAGAGAGGACTCAAGGAGCAAACCAAGGCAGATCTGTAGATCAGGAATGTTAGCCTAAGCATCTGGAACGTCATTCCAGAGCAATGCTTCTCAAACTTAAGTCACCGATCCAGCAGCGTCAGCATCACCCCAAAAGCATGTTAAAGATGCAGATTCCGGGACCCACTCACACCCACTGAGTCAGAAAGTTTGGGGGCAGAGCCCAGCAATCTGGTAGCAAACGCGCCCTCCAGGTGGATCTTTGAGTAGCTAACTCTATAGGAAAGGAAGGACCGCTAGAACCTCCGAGCTGGGCAACAGGAGAGAAGTGGTATTTTAGGAAGGTTCCTCTAACAGAGATCTGCAGAGTGCATTTGAAAAGGGACCATTTGCAAATTCATAAAATTCACAGTCTGTACCATGCAAATATTTATTTGAGATAGCACTCTTCAGGAGACACAATATTAAATCAGGAAACAGAATTCTTTCTCCAAATATACCTTCTTACAGAGAACATTTTGATTACGTTCTGATTTCTCTTATGGAAAATAACACCTAACCTATGACTTTTCATTTTAGTATAGTGTCGTTCTTTAGCATGACTGTGAAAACACCAATGTCCCTCAAAAGTTTTTCACTAGGCCGGGAAAAACACACGCCTTTAATTAGGTGGATCATATATAAAATAGACATGTAAAACAAAAATAAAAACGGTTCTGATGAAATGTAGTCCAATTTCTAGATAATAACGGACAGAAACCAATGAGAGCTTTACCTACATTAAAATCAGCAGTGCTCTCTTATCCACAGTGGATTCGTTCCCAAACCCTCAGTGGATGCCTGAAACCCCGGATAATACCAAACCCTATATACACTCTGTGTTTTCCTACACATACATACCTATAATAAAATTAAATTTATAAATCAGCCACAGCAAGATTACTAATAATAAGATATAACAAAAGTAATAATAAGATGCAACACAAGTTATGTGAATGTGGTCTCTCAGAATACCCTCTGGTCCTGTCATCCTTCCTGTGATGATGTGAGAGGATGCATACCTCGGTGACGAGGAAGAGAGGCGAGTGGCATGGAGATTGTGACACAGCGTTAGGCTTCATGGACCTTCTGATGAGTGAGAAGGGTGACTTGCCCACAAGCACCGGCATTCGGGAAGCGTCGATCAGATAGATAAGCAGGGTAGTTTCCGCAGGGACCGGCCCGCAGGGAGCACGTACAGCACGGAGAGGCTGGACGCAGGGAGGAGTCACACCCACCCGGGACAGCGGAGATTTCATCTCGCTGCTCAGAAGAATGCACGATGCAAATGTCTGAACTGTTTATTTCTGAAAAATGCCCATTTGGTATTTTCAGACCACGGTTGCCCATAGGTCACTGAAACCGCAGAAAGCAAAACCGTGGCTAAGGGTGGACGACTGGACCGGAAAAACCAAACGCCGGGGATAAAAATAAAGCAGGCTTACTCCGAAACGCAACGGAACTTTTACGTGCAAACAAGCGTGGCCTTCGGGGGAATCTTGCCAGCATCTACGTGTGCTTCGGCGATATGACAGCTGCTCAAAAGGTCTTTTATGAGCCACCTTCACAGCCAGTTTACAAGGCTTGTGAGAAAATGAATACCGTTTTTCATTTTATAAATCATTCCGAAAGCAACTTTAAAACTAGAAGGAAGAAAAAGGTGTTTCCTACATGGATATATTCTTCATTCACTCACTAGATGCAGTTCTGAGTCACTTTTTAAAAAAAAAATATATTTTTGTAGGTAACATGATTATGTCAGGATGACTCTTATTATTAGATGCAGATCTTAGGTTACAATTTAGCTATACCATAGCCACTTTTTTTTTTTTTATTGATTTTTCACAGAGAGGAAGGGAGAGGGATAGAGAGTTAGAAACATCGATGAGAGAGAAACATCCATCAGCCTCCTCCTGCACGCCCCCTACTGAGGATTGGCCTGCAACCAAGATACATGCCCTTGACCCGAATGGAACCTGGGACCTTTCAGTCCGCAGGCAGACGCTCTATCCACTGAGCCAAACCGGTTTCAGCCTGAGTCACTTTTGACTGTTATCAAAAGTCAAGTGTCATAAACCAAAGACCTTATATGCTTATATACAGAGCTCCTGGACATGGGCAATAGGGTAGTGAAAACCTGAGGGGCGGGTAGGGGCTGGGAGAATGAGGGAAAGGGGGGGAAAAAGGAGATATTTGTAATACTATCCACAATAAAAAGTACAATTTAAAATGAAAACAAGCCGAAACCAGTTTGGCTCAGTGGATAGAGCGTCGGCCTTCGGACTGAAAAGGTCCCAGGTTCCATTCCGGTCAAGGGCATGTACCTTGGTTGTGGGCACATCCTCAGTCAGGTGTGTGCAGGAGGCAGCTGATCGATGTCTCTCATCGATATTTCTAACTCTCTATCCCTCTCCCTTCCTCTCTGTAAAAAATCAATAAAATACATTAAAAAAAAATAAAACAAAATGAAAACAAACAAAAGTCAAGTGTGCCCTCAGAAGACAACGGCTTGCGGGCCATGAGGGCGGTGGAAGGGGTTCTGAGGACGGCTGGGTCCTGCTTCTGCATTACGTGATGACACAAAGGTGGGGGCTGTCACAGTAACCTGCGCACATGTTTGCTTTAAAAAGCACACTCATTCCACAAATATTTACTGGGTCATATGACGGGCCAGGCCCAGGGCGGGCCGGCAGGTGGAGAGATAAGGAGAAAGCTCTTTCTCCTGCTCGGCTGGTGGCTCTGGGGCAGAGACAGGGCGGGGCAGAGCCAAGGTCCCGGGGACTCTGAAAGCCAGGCCACCATCCTGTCTCATGACGGAGAGGACACTTCATTAATCAGACTTCTTATTCGCCCTAACGCCTAACGCAGCTCTCAGGAGTAGTTAATGAACCATCTTCATTTTTTATGCTCCTCATATTGACCAACCCCCACTTTTTTTTTTCTTTTTTTTTCTTAAGCTCCTGAATTCTTCATCACACACTGCAAGCTAAGTAACCCCGAGGAGGATTAAGTAATGAAGACTAACCGAAATGCTTAAAAGGAGCGAATGTGCACCACGTATTAACACATGCCAATTATAAAACACGCGTTTGAACTACATAAAATTCCTAGTAAGGAGGCCTTCTGAAATTGCTGACTCGGGCTAATAACTCCTGAAAACGCAATGTGAACTGTTTGTGGGCATTTCTAACTATGAGCTGGAAACCTGTAGTTGCCATTTTATATACCACTTAGAGAACAGCGTCCTAATTATTCTAAAATTATTATCTCAAAAACACTTTATAAAAATTATGTCATGTATTATGCCGATTGTTGTGCACCATGTTAATGTAGTCTCAAAGCCAAATTTAAGCAGTTCTGACATGAAGCAGACTTTTATGAACTAACCAAGGTCAGACTGCAAATGCATTCTGAAATACGTACCTCTTTGTCCTCTTAAAAAAGCAGGTCTAAAGCCACGTGATTAGGAGGAATTAGCCAAAACGTAAAATAAAAAATAACAAGCCCAAACTTCATAAACAAGTCATGCTTGTCTTTTATTCTAAAATAAACACCTTACATAATAAGTACATTTATCCTATTGGAAAAACTTACGGCTTCTAACATACAAGTTTGGCCTGCCTCTTCACATATAAAGATGTCCACCATTAATGCTATGCATTCTTATGAATAAATTCCTTTTGGTTACTTTTCTCTTTAAAAATTTAACTTTGTAAGACTTGCCAATTTTCTGGTATCACTAAAATCACTTCTGAAATTCTATCTGGACAACTTTTTAAAAAAAATATATTTTATTGATTTTTTTACAGATAGGAAAGGAGAGGGATAGAGAGTTAGAAACATCAATGAGAGAGAGACATGGATCAGCCGCCTTCTGCACGCCCCCTACCGGGGATGTGCCCGCAACCAAGATTCCTGACTGGAATCGAACCTGGGACCTTTCAGTTCCCAGGCCGATGCTCTATCCACTGAGCTAAACAGGTTTCGCCTATCTGGACAACTTCTGATCTTCAACTATAATCTCAAAATAACAGAAAATCATTCTAAAAAAGAGAAAGATCCTCCCTCATCCCTTCTGCAGATCTCCAGAGATGCCATACCTTCCTTAAATATCTGATGCAAAACCCCAACTATTAGTTAACAGTGAAGATAAGCCATGTGGAAGCCTAGTGGACAGAAGATGCTTTTAGTACTCTCCATTATCTGTGGGGGTCCCTAGCCTGGCTGGTGATCAGGGCAGTTTGGGGCCTTCCAGCTGCCAGCTGGGGCCTCCCTTCTCTGGTTGCTGGCCAGGGCCTTCCTTCATTCCGCACTGCCCCCAGGTGGTCAGCGCACAGCATAGCAAGCGACAGAACTCCTGTGGGGACACTTTGCATATTAGCCATATAGATAATGGCCCCAAAGCACAAAAGTAGTGATGCTGGCAATTCGAATATGCCAAAGAACCGAACAGTGCTTCAAGTTAAAAAAGTATGTATGTCTAGGAAAAAGCATAGTATATATAGAGTTTGGCACTATCTGCAGTTTCAGGCA
The DNA here is from genome assembly GCA_004026805.1 of Lasiurus borealis. Classification (NCBI taxonomy): domain Eukaryota; kingdom Metazoa; phylum Chordata; class Mammalia; order Chiroptera; family Vespertilionidae; genus Lasiurus; species Lasiurus borealis. The sequence goes on along the minus strand of PVJN01056733.1, from coordinate 1,518 downwards.
GCCATTGGGGATCTTGAGCGTATCCCAATTAAAAAAATACTACTTTTAATCTTAGATCCCAACCCAGATAAGAGCAAATTTTTTAAAATTAATTTTTATTGTTTTCAGAGAAGAAGGGAGAGAGATAGCTAGAAACATCAATAATGAGAGAGAATCATTGATCAGCTGCCTCCTGCATGCCCCACATGGGGGATGGAACCTGCAACCAGGCATGTGCCCTGATGGGAATTGAACCATGACCTTCAGGCTCATAGATTGACGCTCAGCCACTGAGCCACAGTGACCGGGTTTGCAAGTTTTTGAAAATAAAATGCTCTCTATTGCTTTTCAGGGTTTTGCCTCCTTTCAAGAGTCCGTATCCCCTTAAGACAGGTTAGAGCCATATTCTCTGATATTCCACCCAATAGGCCTCCTAGCTCTGCCTTTTTTCCAATCCCGCTCCTGTAAACACTTCCTTATAGCATACAATTCACAACAAGGAAATGTGCTTAGTTAACCAACACAGGAGAAAATATTGCTCAAAGGCAGGTTAAACATACAAGATACCTTTCTCACACCTATGAAAGCAATAAAGACTCAAGAGGCTACATTCATGATACGATAGGAGGAAGTAGAAATTGTTTGTGGAAAGTAATTCCTCAAAATATACCATGATCTTTGGACTCTTTCATTTCCCCTTTTAGGAATTTAAAGGGAAGTGCTATTTATGGATGTGCTGGCAATGAAAAATGAGGCGAAAAGTTAATGGACAAAGGTGTTTATCTCAGCAATTTTTATAAAAACAAAAAACTGTAAATAATCTAATTGTTCAGGACCAAGGTAATGGTTAAAAAAAAAAAAACTAGGATGCTTTTTTCATATATTATACTATTGTACAATGATATATTAAAAGGAAATGAAGGTAACATATATATTGTGTCTTATACATATATATACACATATACATACACATATATACTATATAGTGTGTGTGTGTGTGTGTGTGTGGCTGCAACTCTAGAAAGAAATAACCTATATGTTGGGGTGGGTTGTGCTGTTGATACTACTTGTGACTGAGTGACAGACTGAAGGATGTTATTTTCTTTTTCCTACTCTTGTGTACTTTTAAAAGGTTCTTTCCTAAGCAAGCATTCATTCATAATGAAGTAACACAACGAAGGATGCTTACTTCTTCTACAACCATATTCTCACCCTCGCTAACACAAATCTCAAAGTAGAACAATTTTTCTGGGCCACTTCAGTGACACACTTCTAACAACAGCCTTTCAGAAGCAAGACACCAGTGAAGGGGAGGCCCTGCTGGTGAATTTCGGGGAATGAGATTTTGAGACTGGGCACACTCTCCTGTGCTGCCTTCCTCATCCCTCAGGCCTGTCCTTCTGCCTGATGCCCCGACAGACAGACACTGCGAGGAAACGCTCGCCCCCATCCCTCCACCTTTTAATGGTTCCAGCTCATCATCTTATTAAAGAGAAACGAGGTTCAGATAGTCATGTCCCAAGAAGTATCAGGTCAGGA
>PVJN01056732.1:0-12679 GCA_004026805.1 Lasiurus borealis | reverse complement strand
GAGGGAGGGAGGGAGGGAGAGAGGGAGGGAGGGAGGGAGGAAGGGAAAAGGAAAGGGGAAGGGGAAGGGGAAGGGAAGGGAAAGGGAAAGGGAAAAGGAAGGGAAGGGAAAAGAAGAAAAAAAGGAAAGGGAAGGAAAGGAAGGAAGGAAGGAAAGAAGGAAGGGAGGGAGGGAAGAAGGGAAAGAAGGGAAAGAAGGGAAGGGAAGAGAAGGGAAGGAAAGAGAAGAAAAAAAGGAAAGGAAGGAAGTAGGGACGGAAGGAGGAAAGGGAGGGAGGGAAGAAGGGAGAGAAGGAGGGGAGGGAGGGAGGAAAACTAAGACTTATTAAACCCCTTTCACATGCTAAGCACAGAGAAATCTGCTAGAGAGAAATGAAGTCAAAGGTTTGAAAGCACTGGGTAAACACGTTCATAGAAAGAACAGAAAGATAAATGCACACTAAGTCTGAAGGGGAGGGGACGTTGGAGCGGAGTTCCAGCAATCCAGGCTGAGAGATAGAAGTTTAGATGGAAAAAGCGAAGTGGTCAGGGAAGCAAACGGAGATCGTGTGCGGACAAGGCACCCACTGTTCCCGCTTTGATACGTCATGCGCTGGTGGGGAAGGAGATAACTCCAGGACCTCTAAAATGATGGAGTAATAAGGTGGTGGTCCCTCTCCCCAGCACAGAAACAATTTAACTGGTGAACTTACAAAACATAACACAAAAAACCCGCATTTATTTAAAGTGTCTGAAAATCGTCCCAAGGACATTCTCCAGGGAAGAGAGATGTATAGTCAAGAAAATTTGCTCAATTCCATTGTGAAAAGCAAGAGTCCGTGGTGTGCAAGCCAAGACCAGCTTCCTTTCCCTAACCCCATGCTGTAAAGCTCTACCCTGAGCCTTCCACTCTGGACAGGGACGCCCCAAAACAGAGGCCCCCTCCCCAACTCGCAGTGTGGGGTCACAAGCCCATTGGGGAGGGGAAAGCTGTTTTCAGTCTGTACCCCCAAGCCCCATGTCAAGGGCTCTGTGCTCTCCTCCCAGGAGTGGCTGGGAGGTGAGAGGCGGTCTCCACCCACCCATCCCTCTCTCCTAGGGGGAAGGGGGAGCTCTGTTTTAGGGGAACCTTAAGGAGGAGCAGGACTTCTTGTGCAAGCCCGCCAGCCCGCACTGGCACTGCCCAGAGGGATGATGGGAAGGGGCTTTTGTCCCTGGCATTCACAGAAGCAGGAACCTTTCCGCCAGGTGGGCCTGAGAGCCATGAATGGGCAGATGAAGACAGTGTCCCCTCTCATGTCCAGACAGGAAACCTTCCCCGTCACAAGGGGGTTGGCACCGTCCTCCACTGTCCTCGTCCCCGAACCCAGTGTTTCCGTTAATTCCTCGCCAGCAGGTGCTGGCCTCGCCTTGCTCAGACCATGAAGCAGATGGAGCGGAGTTTATCGTTCCATCAGGAACCCAAATTAAAGTCGTCGGCGTGTTCTTAACGGGATTAATGGGAGGTGAGGGCACCATCCTGGCAGCTGGAGAGGCCGCCTGGTGCGGGCAGGAGGCCTGCCCCGTGTTAAGCACACATAGGTGCGCCAGGCGGCTCAGTCCCCACCTCCTGGGACTTCCGGTCTGGACCTGGCACCGGATGCAGATGCTCTTGTTTATGAAGGCCCGAAAGTTTGGTGACCTAATTCTTCGTTTTTTTTCCTCCCCTTTATTTTATTAAGCTGTAAGCTCTGCTGGTCTTTTTAGTTTAATTATTTTCAGCATGTACTTTCCTGCTTAAAGTGTTTTTTTTTTTTTTTGTGTGTGTGTGTGTGTGTGTGTGTGTGTGTGTGTGTTGAGTTCTCTTTTCATGATGGACTTGACACCTTATACAAACCTTGGAGCTGTTGCAAGCTGCGATGGCTCCTTTTCTGTGTCACCCGGGCTAGACCACGGTACCCAGGTAGTTGATCAGTCATTATTCTAGATGTGTCTGTGATGATATATTTTAGATGAGACCCACACTGAAATGAGTAGACTGTGAGTCAAGCAGATTAATTTCCACAATGTGGGTGGGCCTCGTCCAGTCAGTTGAGGGCTTAAATAGGAAAAGGCTCATGTCCCCAACAGCAGAGGCCACTCTGCCAGCAGGCTGCCTCTGGACTCAAACTGCAACTCTTCCCGGGGTCTCCGGCCTCCTGACGTACACTGCAGATTTGGGACTTGTGGAGCTTCTACAATTATGATAGCCAATAAACCTCTCTCTCTCTCTCTCTCTCTCTCTCTCTCTCTCTCTCTCTCATATTTATATCCTGTTGGTTCTGTTTCTCTGGATAACTAATACAGGTGCCATCATTTCCTCCACATGGAGTAAACATAAAATATTTGCAAGCACAGAAATAAGTACACGTGAATATAGTTTGTAACATTAATCAAGATCCGCATACTAGTATAATACTCTATAGTAGAGCATCTCAACCTGTGGGTCACGACCCCTTTGGGGGTCCACCAACCCCCTCATAGGGGTCGCCTAAGACCATCAGAAAATACAGATATTTACATTACAATTCACAACAGTAGCAAAATTACTGTTAGGAAGTAGCAAAGAAAATAATTTTATGGTTGGGGGTCACCACAACATGAGGAACTGTATTAAAGGGTCTCAGCATTAGGAAGGTTGAGAATCACTGACTCCACCCACTCCCATTTAACAAGATGTCCTAGGCATGTATCATGCCACCATATTACTGAATCATGTTTGAATCATTACTTTTAAAATTGTATTGATTTTTTTTTTTTTTTACAGAGAGGAAGGGAGAAGGATATAAAGTTAGAAACATTGATCAGCTGCCTCTTGCACAACTCTTACTGGGGATGTGCCCGCAACCAAGGCACATGCCCTTGACCAGAATCGAACCTGGGACCCTTCAGTCCACAGGCTGATGCTCTCTCCACTGAGCCAAACCAGTTAGGGCTGAGTCATTACTTTTAAAAGCTACATATATAACCCCCGGAGAGAATGTGCCACAATGACTTGGTCCGTATGGTGGTGCTGGGCATTTATTAGTACGTTGCTTCTGATACCACTGACCATCTTGTGATATACACATGTACATACTTTTCCATTCTTGGATGACATCCCTGGGTGAATTGCTCATGTGACAATTTGGCTCATGAAACACACTGCCAAATTAATCTTCCAAAGAAGTCTACCAATTTTCATAGCTGCCAATGAAGCATCAAAGTTGTTGCCCTGGTGAGCGTGGCTCAGTTCCTTGGAGAGTCATCCTTTGTATAAAACGGTCTCCAGTTCGATTCCTGGTCAAGATACATGCCTATGTTGTGGGCTTGATTCCCAGTTGGGGCAGGTGCAGGAAGCAACTGATTGATGTTAATACCTCTCCCTCCCTCTCTAAAATCAGTAAAAGCATGTACTTGGGTGAGGATTTAAAAATAAGCTAACATTAAAATGTTGGTGTCTCTGAATTCTTACCAGTGCTAGTATTAAAATGTTCACTGTTTTTATTCGGTTTCATTGAAATATAGCAGTTCAAATGCTAATTTAGTTTGGTGTGTATTTATTTGATTAAGGGATGATGGTATTTTTTACACATGGTTTTCTGGCTTGTTGCTAGTCAGTTGCATTTCTTCTTCTGTGGTTTGTTCCTAATCTTTGCTCATTTATCTGTTAGTACCTTATCCCATCTAATAAAAGAGTAATATGCAAATTAACCACCACTTTGCTACACTCACAAGTCACACCCAATCAGGGGTGAGTATGCAAATTAACCACAACCAAGATGGCTGTGGCCACAGAGCAAGCAGGGGGGTGGCTTGGGTTTCCCTGGCAATGGAGGAAGCCAAGCTTTCCACACACCCTGGCGGGCCCAGGCCTCTATTCAGGGCTACAAAGTTTCAATTATAGAAGATAAATAAATCCCCCAAAAAATGGCTGCTACCACAGAGAGAGCAGATGGCTTGGTTCTGTTCCAGGCAACAAAGTTTTAATTGTAGAAGATAAATAAATCCCAGATACCAGGGCCTCTGCTTGGGTCACCTGATAACCACTACAGGCCCCTCACCCAGGCTGCCCCACACCTTAAGGGAACCCCCACTTTGATCTGGAACTGCCTTCAGGGCAAACCAACTGGCCCCCACCCAGGCACCAGGCCTCTATCCTATCTAATAGAAGAGTAATATACAGATTAACCATCACTCCAACACTTAAGATGTCTTCCCCACAGATGGGGCACACAAGATGTCCACCACAAGATAGCCAGCAGGGGAGGGAACTTGGGAGGGACCAGGCCGGCAAGGAAGGGCAGTTGAGGGCAATCAAGCCTACACGGGAGGGCAGTTAGGGTCAAACAGGCTGGCAGGGGAGCAGTTAGGTATTAATCAGGCTGGCAGGGGAGTGGTTAGGGGGTGATCAGGTTGGCAGGCAGAAGCGATTAGGGGCAATCAGAAGGCAGCAGGCAAACAGTTGGGAGCCCACAGTCCTGGATTGTGAGAGGGATGTCCCCCTGCCCATTTAGGCCCGATCCCACCGGACCTAAATGGACAGTTGAACATCCCTCCAGAGGTCCCTAATTGGAGAGGGTGCAGGCTAAGCTGAGGGACATCCCCCCACTCCCTGTGCATGAATTTCATGCACCAGGCCTCTAGTTGATTTATATGAGTCACCAGGCTACAAAGTTTGGGAAGAATCTCATATTGAACTCAGCTTTCAATGCTATGCCTGGCTTATTTCCACCATATGAGCCATTGGGATGCTAAAGGTACAACTCCTTTACCTAAAGAATTTCACATTAATTTTTTTTCCTTCTTCTTCTTTTGCCTTTGCTTCTGCTGCTCCCACTGCCTGAAATGCTCTTAGACCAGATGTCCTCTATTAGCTGCTCCTTTCCACCAGGGATTCTCTCAAATATCACCTTCTCGCTGAGACCTTCCCTGGCCAGACCATAAAACTGAGCACTTTCTCCTCCATCTGGTTGTGTCTTCTCACTTCCCCCAGTTTATAAATATTTCTCTCTTCACCACTTTTCACAACACAACTACCAACAACATTAGCTAGAACCATACATGTACTGCCTGATCAGCCACGGCTATGTCTGCTCCCTCCCCGCACCAGAATGACCTAGCAGAATACTTTTGCTAAATATTAATCAGATCTGATTCTCCTTATATTTTCTGCCCCACTTGATTCAATTTTTAAAAAAAGGCTGCCAGCCAGGATGTTCTGAGCTTTAGCCTCAAGGATTTTTTCCCTGGAGAAAGAAGACATAGCCTGAAGCCAGATAGCTTTGCAAGAGGTTTGATACAAGATTAAACGCAATGAAGAAATAATAGCGGTGAGAGGGGAGACATTGAACGCTCCACCTCCAATCTCAATGAGGACACGGGGGTGTGATGTCCATCTGACTGAGCTGACCCACAGGTCACCCTTTGGCATGACCCCAAGAAACTGGGCATCAGGCAGAGGAGATGGGTCACAGGGTGATTAAGGAAGTGAGACCCTAGACAAGGGGTCATTCTACATGGCTTGTACAGGCAAGGGACTGCATTTATGAGTCAGCACACAGTCTGATCTGCATGTGTTTTAGGGGACTATCTTTGGAGGAATATCCAGCCCTGTCAAATCTAAATCCAAAGCATGATAAAGCCTGGAGGTGGGGAGGGAGGGAAGATAGCAGAGGAATTCTTAATAGTATATGCATTCCTAGTAGTTTAGAACACTCTACAACATAGAAGATGAAAGGAAGAATTTATTTTTCTTTATCTGTCCCTCTATCCCTGTCCCTAATATTTTCTCTGCACCAGTTCTATGCTGGAAATCCATAGTGAAAAAGGGTGGCCTGCAGGAGGGCTGGGCTGGTTTGCCAGATCAGCACCATCACAAGGGTCTCTCTACTAATTCATGAGAGAGAAACTTGAAAATTACATTTCCAAGCACTACTATTTCTTTCGCCTCCCAGTTAGTGCTTGGAAAAAAAAAAAGAAAGAAAGAAAATTTCATAGCACAAAATAATTTCCAATTTCCTGAGTGCTAAATGAAGTAAAATGTGATTAAATTAAACTCATCAGAAATGTTATAAAAAAAGCATCCTATTATGTCTTCAGATCTAAATATTTTCAAAGAATTGTGTCTATTAAAAGAAAGAGCACCATTGCTTTAAAAAAAATGAGCAAAAATATATCAAAGATAAAATTGATTTATATTAGAAATGTCAACACTTGTGCAATCCTTGAGAAGCTGTAAACCAAAATGAATGTTAGATGCAGTAAATAATAAAAAGCATTTATGGGAGCAAAAGTAGCTGCAGCAGACACAGCCCAGGAGACAGAGATGAAGGTAGCAATCTAAAAGGCAAAGGGAAACTGCCTTTTACAGAAAAAGTTTCTGTCCAGTTGCCCAATTAGATGTGTGCTATGTAAATGCAGTATCCAAACTGTGCTTTCTGATTGGTCAGTATAGATGCAAATGAGGATGCGGGCTGTGTCGTTCTGATTGGCCAGGGCAGGTGCCGTGATCGTATAGTGGTTAGTAGTCTCCGTTGTGATTGGCCAGGGCAGGTCTCATTCTGTAGGTAGAAAGATGAAACTTGGGTTTTCCTATAGTGTTTGATTCATCTGGTGAAAATGAGCCTGGCATAGCATTGAAAGCTGAGTTGAATCTGAGATTCTTCCCAGTATACAGAGCAGGGGAAGAATCCCCACCAGGACATGGTCATTAGACTCTTATTATTCATAAATCTGTGTCCTCGATTCACCCAGGGGAGTTCATCTCAGCAAATTAATTCTTTCTTGGGGTTCACATTAAATGAATCATCTCAGGGTTCATAAAGCTGATCCAAATTTCAAATACCGCTTGATGCATCGTTTCTATCTAATTAAAACATAATTCATAATAGTGTGAATTTATTATTATTTTTAGTAAGACATTTAATAATTATGTTACCTGTTGTCTTGCCAATGTGGTGCTACATATTACAGTCCATGTAAGTGAATTCATGATTGGATCATTAGTCTTACTTAAAATAAATCATATTTTCAGTGGTAGGAAATTGCTGATCAACAGTTCAGTGAAACTAAACTATCCTGGGCCGAATTGTACTCTATTGTTGGCTCAGGAGAGAGAAATGAGACAGTGACCTGACGATGAAGTTTGGATCCTGTGCATGCTCTGGAGAGAGGCAGAGCCTCTCTGGTCTCCAGTTTCCGAGGGTAACATGGGGCCTGGAGCCTGCACTCTGTCTTCCCAGAGGAATGAGGTCAGTGGTTTGTATCTAGGACATTCTCTCCCACGCAGTGTGAGCTGGAGGAAGGCTCACTAATTGAAGAAAAGTGTTAGTGAGTTAATTAACATTCCCTTCTTAGGTTTCCGTGCATTTGATATACAAGGATAGGGTTTATGTTTTCTAATTATCCGTATTAATCGAACACAAGTCAGCATTACCCTTCAACACCAGAGGGACTCAGCTCACCACTGCAATGGCCCTTTCAAGTTGGGAGTGAGCAGCGAACCCCGTAGAAACACAGTCACTCCTGAGACTTCCACCGCCATCCGATGACTCCTACTCACCTGCCCAGCCCTACGTGCGCAGTGAGCGAGCGGTATGTCCATATTCCTGGTTAGTTGCTAGCCCCTACCCTCCAGTACACAAGCACCTCCAATCCACATGTCCAACCCAATCTTACCTCAGCTTCCTTTCCCTGAACCCACTTCTTTAAAATTCACAATCCCAAATGCCAAGGTCACAGCCCCCTCAGTTTCTTAGGTAAGGGAGCGTAAAATCACATTCTCTATCCAGTCATCAAATCCGGATGCATCTGCCATCATTCATTTAAGAAGCTTTGATTGTAGGCCTATCATATTTCAGGCACCAGGCAGGGAACTGGGCCTATGATGAGACAAGATCCCTCCTCGTTTCTTTTATTTTTGTTTGAAATTTTATAAGTTTATTTGACAATCGGCCGTTAGTTCTCATCCACATGAACTGTTTGTAGATTTTGAAAGCGTGACAGGGACAGAGGTGACTAACATTTCCAGCTTGTTTGGTGAATCTTCCTCCTCATTACAGAAGCTCTGCCTCTTTCCCATCCTCAGCTTACTGGGTTCGGTTAAACAAGGGGTTCTCAAACTTTCTAATGCCACGACCCTTTAATACAGCTCCTCATGTTGTGGTGACCTCAACCATAAAATTATTGCTAATTCATAACTGTAATTTTGCTACTATTATGAATCATAATGTACGTATCTGTTTTCTGATGGTTTTAGGCGACCCCTGTGAAAATGTCGCAACCCACAGGTTGAGAACCACTGGGTTAAACCCTCCATGTCTTGCATTTTTAATTACTCTTTTTTTAAAATGTATTTAATATTGAATTTTTACACAGAGGAAGGGAGAGGGATAGAGAGTTAGAGACATTGATGAGAGAGAGAGACATCAATCAGCTGCCTCCTGCATGCTGCCCACTGGGGATGTGCACCCAACCAAGGTACATGCCCCCAACCGGAATAGAACCGGGGACCTTTCAGTCTGCAGTTCGATGCTCTATCCACTGAGCAAAACCAGTTTCAGTTGCATTTTGACTTTCATGAAGCCCCTCTCGGCATGCCTCTAGGGCAGTGGTCGGCAAACTCATTAGTCCACAGAGCCAAATATCAACAGGACAACGATTGACATTTCTTTTGAGAGCCAAATTTTTTAAACTTAAACTTCTTCTAATGCCACTTCTTCAAAATAGACCCGCCCAGGCCTTGGGGCCAAAGAGCCGCCTGTGGCTCACGAGCCACAATTTGCCAACCATGGTTCTAGGGCAATGGTTCTCAACCTTCCTAAGGCCGCGACCCTTGCTTACAGTTCCTCATGTGGTGGTGACCCCCAACCATGAAATGTTGCTGCTGTTCTGCATCGTGATGTAAATATCTGCATTTTCCGATGGTCTTAGACGACCCCTGTGAAAGGGTCGTTCGACCCCCAAAGGAGTCAAGACCCACAGGTTGAGAACCGCTGCTCTAGGGTGCTATGCTCCTAACCCGTCCTCCACACTGCCTCTTAGGTGGCCGGGGCTGCTCCTGTGCTCAGGGATTCCACCTTGTCCCTCTGTCCTGCCATCTCTCCGAAGTGGGGGAAGGAGGCCGCCCAGTTAACCCCGAGCACTGCTGCCTGGGTCCCGCCTGGCACACTGAGCCATGCTCGCTGGCACTAGGATCATGTATGTTTAGGAAGTTTCTCCAAGTGACATAGATCGCCTGCTCTCCGATGTCCCCACCATTCCCAGGCACATGACCTATACATTCAGCCACACCTGAGATCTTTCTGGGACCCGCAGCACCTGGCCTGCCCTCCGTTCCCGGTCCACATCTCCCCATCTCCCATTCTAGCTTTTATTCATTTTCTTCCCGCAGTCCTCAAAGTACCCAGTTACGTTGTCTAGGGCAGCGGTCGGCACACCGCGGCTCAAGAGCCACGTGCGGCTCTTTGGCCCCTTGAGTGTGACTCTTCCACACAATACCACAGGCGGGTACCCACGTTCACTGCGATTGAAACTTCGTGGCCCACACGCAGAAGTCGGTTTTCGGCTCTCAGACAAAATTTCAGTCGTTGTGCTGTTGATATTTGGCTCTGTTGACAAATGAGTTTGCCGACCAGCCGCTGGTCTAGGGAGGTGGGTAGGCATAGAAGTCAGTGGGAGACCATAGACGGGCAGATAGGTATTTTGGAACAGATTTGGGAAGACTGAAAGATGTCAAGGAAGACAGCAAGATTCATTCTATATCTTTTAACCAGCACAAGTGAAGACAAGGGCCAGTCGGTGTGGCTCAGTGGTTGAGCATCAGCCTATGAATCAGGGAGGTCACAGTTCGATTCCTGGTCAGAGCACATGCCCGGGTTTTGGGCTCCATCCCCTGTAAGGGGAGCACAGGAGGCAGCCAGTCAATGATTCTCTCTCATCATTGATGTTTCTATCTTTCTCTCCCTCTCCCTTCCTATTTGATATTAATTAAAATGTATTTTTAAAAATATGTAAGATGATGAGGAAGGAATAAATGAATGAATGATGAATGTATGTAATACCCACTGCCCAAGGGCAGGAAGGACAGAGAACAGGGCAGTGCTCCTTCTTTCAGCGGAATCTATGTCAGAATCAGAAAGCAGTGAGATGAGGGAGGCCCCGGGAAATTAAGGTTGCTTTTTTTTTTTAATATATTTTATTGATTTTTTACAGAGAGGAAGGGAGAGGGATAGAGAGTTAGAAACATCGATAAGAGAGACATCGATCAGCTGTCTCTTGCACGCCCCCTACTGGGGATTTGCCCGCAACCAAGGTACTACATGCCTTGGACCGGAATGGAACCTGGGACCTTTCAGTCCACAGACCGATGCTCTATCCACTGACCCACACTGGCTTCGGCTAAGGTTGCTTTTAAGGCAAAAGGTTCCAAATGAGAAAGGACTCCACTAGCCGGAAAAGACACTTTATTTCCAAGCTTCTAAGAGGGTTCAACAAACAATAGAGGCTTAAGGTAAAAAAAGAGAAGAGAGTTAGAAAAACAAGTATTTTAACTCTGGAAAGGAAGACAGCCTTTAAGGAAAAAAAAAAAAAAAAGATAAAGCCTTAAACATAAAAACGTGAAAACAGACTTGTCAAGTGGAATCCAAATACATCTGTGGAGAAGATCATCCATGGTGACAGGGTTCCTCCGAGCTGCCTCCTTGTTTAAGTGCTATTCATGCTCCCTGGGAGGGATTTCTTCATTGCAAATTCAGTCGGAGAGCTGTGCAAATCTAGCAAAATATTCTTTGGATTACAAAAAAAAAAAAAAGATACCAAAAAAAAATGAACAAAACCGGCAATTACGGAAGTATCCGAGAATGCGCCATCCTTCGCCGAAATGCAAGATCCCAAAGCGGCATTGTCCGCAGAATTCCTTCCACTGGGGCGTCCAGAGGACTTGATTGAAATGCAAAGGGAGATGGAAGCGCGCCCTTTCGTGGAAACATTTCTCTTTGTGCGGATGTGGACTCGGTCATAAAAATAGTACGTCGCGAGATGCCGAGAAATGCCTCAAAGAAATGTTCACAATGAAGTAAAAAGGAGAAGAAGAAAAAAGATGGGTCTAAAAATTGTCTGCAGTCCAAGAGCAAGCTGGTGCCCCAGGTCCAGGGGGGAAGCAGGCCAGCACTTGCAGCATCACATCCTTTGCACCTCCCCCCCCCAGTATTGCTGTGTCTCTGACCTTTGGCCCACCTGAGCAGGTCCTTTCCAGATGTCGCTGTCCCCCCACAGCTGGATGGGACTGCGAGAGACCGGACTGTAGGCAAACTCACGCATCCAATGGCATCATCGACCCTCAGAACCCACCAGGGTCCCTACCCTCATTCTGAGCCCACGGACCAACGCCCATTTTAAAACCAAGGTTTGGAAACGAATTGCCCTTTTTTCTTTGACAGAATCTAAAACATCATCTTCTTTTAAGAGAGAAGCTAAAATTAAGAGGAAAAGTGAGCAGTTTTAACCATCAAAGGCCTGGCACCCTGGCAAGATCAAAGGAAAGGAACAGAAGAACATCGGAGACCTGATCACTGCTTGTGGCAAATTTGTGTTTTTTTGACTCTTCTCACTCTCACCCCCCAAATGCTAGGTTGGGGCATAGAATCTAAAAGCTTAGCCCAGACAGTGTGGCTCAGTGGTTGAGTGTCAACCTACGAACCAAGATGTCACCGTTCGATTCCATAAAAGGCTCAGTCCCCAATAGGGAGTACGCAGGAGGCAACCGATCAGTGATTCTCTCATTGATGTTCCCATCTCTCCCTCTCTCCTCCTCTCTGAAATCAATAAAAATATATTTTAAAACATTTTTTAATATATTTTATTGATTTTTCACAGAGAGGAAGGGAGAGAGAGAGAAAGTCAGAAACATTGATGAGAGAGAGACATCAATCAGCCGCCTCCTGCAACACCCCACATTGAAGATGTGCCTGCAAGCAAGGTACATGCCCCCGACCCGTATCGAACCCGGGACCTCTCAGCCCGCAGGCCGACACTCCATCCGCTGAGCCAAACCAGTCTCGGCAAAAATATATTTTAAAATATTACATCTCGAACTTTAGAGTTCTGATCATCTAATTTTCTCTCACAGATTCATCTCTTGGAACTACCGAATTACTGAGATACAAGATAAATGCATATGATTTAACAGGTATTGCAAAGTCATAGACTGACCTAGATCTTTAGCATCCTCCTTTTTCAGAAGATGTGTGCAAAGAGAAGCCAGGACGCTAACTCTGAGATTGTACAAACAAAGCTATGCACGATGTTACAGAATCTTATCCGAAAACATATTTGCAAAACACACTTGATTTTAAACACACAGTAAAAGCAGTGGACTCGAACAGATCATAAATAGGGTCATTCAAAGATCCACAACATCCTGAATCAAGAAATATAAAGGGGTCCTTAGAAACACTCACGTTTTCCCAATGTTAAGAACCAAACCCAGAATTAAAAAAGAATCTTTTTTTTTTATTTCAAAGGTTGCTTCTTATATTGAAGCTCATATTAAAGCAACAGTACAATGTTCATAAAATATAAGTGTGATGCCGTAACATTTCTTACATGTCAGAATACTGATATTTGTATGTATACTAAAAATAAGAACTTTAAAATTGTACAAATAGATACATTAAAAATGACATAGAAATAGGGCGCCTCTC
>PVJN01056731.1:0-12759 GCA_004026805.1 Lasiurus borealis | reverse complement strand
TGGTCATAGGCAGCCATCTTGTGAGGGCGTGAGAGTTAATTTGCATATTACCTCTTTATTATATAGGATTTGTCTAAATATAAGGTAAAGCTTTATCTTTCTCAAATAATTTATCAGAAAGAGAAAATTACCTCATATTTTAATTCTTACATATTATAGAATACTAGAGCCCTGGTGCATGAAATTCTTGCACTGAGGTGGGGAGTGTTCCTTTGCCCAATATGGGACCCATCGAGGGATATCTGATTGCCGGTTTAGACTCGGTCCCACAGGGGATTGGGATCGGGCCAAAACCGGCAGTCAGACATCCCTCTCACACTCTGAAACTGCTGGCTCCCAACTACTCGCCTGCCTGCCTAAATGCCCATAACTGCTTCTGCCTGCCAGCCTGATCACTCCTTAACCACTCCCCTGCCAGCCTGATCAATGCCTAACTACTCCCCTGCCAGCCAGTCACCCCTAACTACCCTCTCCTGCTGGCCTGGTTGTCTCTAACTGCCCTCCCCTGCTGGCCTGATTGCCCACAATTGCCCTCCCCTGCTGGCCATCTTGTAGAGGTCATCTTGTGACCACATGGAGGCAGTCATCTTGTGTGAGGGTGTGATGGTCAATTTGCATATTACCTCTTTAATATATAGGATGTTTTTTCTCCATCATTTGATTTTTAAAAATTGGGTTCTTTTGGGGAAGACACATTAGCTAGCAAAAGTAACAAACCAACTAACAAATAACTCCCGCGCACAAATAAAACAAAACAAAACAATGCTAATTTGGATTGTTTATAGAGACTATTTGATGGAATCTGTTTTTGTTTTGTTTTTTAGACACTAGAAATTAAAACCACTTTAGTTTCTGGAAACATGATAGGCTAGGTTATTTTAATCAACTTCCTGCTATTTAAATGTACAACTAAAAATGCTGTGTAAAATATTTAAAACATCTTAAAAGCATCAAAGAGCTGACAAGATAGTAAGGGAATGCTAGGTCAAATCTAATGAAAAGTGAAAGCTCAACAGTGTAAGTGGAACAAAGAGGCCCCTTTAGACCAGAAGGTATTAACTGATAAAGGCAAGCTTGAACTTTGGTTTTGATGGATGGTCTCAGAAATTAAAACTCAGGGCTGGCTCAAAATGAGGAGTCTAATAGAAGACCCTCTCTGCATTAAACTGAAGACTCAAATGGTTACATCCTTAGGGTATGGGTAAAACAGAGACACACCTAACCCTTCTGCCACCTTCTTAAAGATTGCAAGAGTGCCGAAACCGGTTTGGCTCAGTGGATAGAGCGTCGGCTTGCAGACTGAAAGGTCCGAGGCTCTATTCTGGTCGGGGACATGTACCTTGATTGCAGGCACATCCCCAGTAGGAGGTGTGCAGGAGGCGGCTAATCAATGTCTCTCTCTCATCGATGTTTCTAACTCTATCTCTCTCCCTTTCTCTCTGTAAAAAATCAATAAAAATATATTTTAAAAAAAGAAGGAGAAGATTGCAAGAGACTTTCCTTGGTGCTAAGCAGAGCCAGGGGAAATAGTATTATAAGTCAGGCTGATTGGTTGCCCAAATGTACATTACCTATGCCAGTGGTCAGCAAAGTCATTAGTCAACAGAGTGGCAAACTGTGAACCGAAGTTTGCCGACCACTGACCTAGACAATCAGGAGAAACCTCAAACCTTAAATTTAGTTTAAAATGATTCCATCCCTAGCTGCTTTAGTCAGTGGATAAAGCATTGGCCTGTGGACTAAAGGGTCCTGAGTTCGATTCCAGTCAAGGGCACATGCCCAGGTTGTGGGCTCAATCCTCAGTTGGGGGCATGCAGAAGGCAGCCAATCAATGATTCTCTCTCATTATTGATGTTCCTATCTCTTTCTCCCTTTCCCTTCCTCTCTGAAATCAATAAAACATTTTTAAAGATAAAATAAAATAATTCCAGACAAGTATTTCTTCTAGGCATCTGGAAAAGGTAAATACAAATTCTCCCTCATTGAAGGCCCCAGCATCCTAAACTTTAAAAATCCTCTCAAGTAATTCTTTTAATGAAGTGAAGTTGCAAGCACAGAGGGAGGGAAGCTGCCATAAATGAGAATCAGGAGAGAGAGAGAGAGAGAGAGAGAGAGAGAGAGAGAGAGAGAGAGAGAGAGAGGAAGAAACAGACTCACATTGACTTTGGACATCAAACTTATCAGGTATATATTATATAACAAGCTTGAAATGGTTCTAGGGAACAATAAAATATGAAAAGTGATCTAGTGGATTTGAAATAGAACCAAATAGAAAAAATCTAACAGCAGATTGGATCTAATTGAAGAGACAATTAATAAACTAGAAGGCAAGTCAGAAGAATTATGGAAGGAAGAAGAGAGACAAAAATGTAAAAATATGCAAGAGGGTGGGAGATTTTTGGAGACAGATCAAGAAGACCTATCATACATTAATTAAAGTTTAAAAACAAAAGGAGAGAAAGAATAGGGCAGAGACAATATTGGAAGAGATAATGATACAATTGTCTAAAACTGACTAAATTTACTAAGAATCCTAGTAAATCCCAAGAAAGATAAAAAGAATTTCACACCTAACATGTGTTAATGAAACTATAGAACATGAATAGTGAAGAAAAAAAGAAAATAAGGAGCCAGGTAAAAGATCTGCCTCTGACCACGAATAAGTAACTGATATGGAACTTGTCCTCTCACTATGAAGAACTAGAAAATATATGTGAAAAACTGTTTTGAGACATTGGGATAAGAAGCAATGCAGCCCAAGCCATTTTTGCTCAGTAGGTAGAGCACCAGCCTGCAGACTGAAGGGTCCTAGGTTTGATTCTGGTCAAGGGCACATGCCTGGGTTGCAGGCTTGAGCCGCAGTTGGAGGCATGCAGGAGACAGCCAATCAATGATTCTCTCTCATCATTGATGTTTCTATCTTTACCTCTCTCTCCCTTCCTTTCTGAAATCAATAAAAATAAAAAAGAAAGAAGAAGCAGCAATGCAGACCATGATCCCTGAGAGATAGGAAACAAACAAGGTGAAACCTATAGTCATTCTGGTTCCAGCCTGGGGCATTTTTCCAACAGTGGCAGCAGGGATAGGGAGCATGAAGCAGAATATAATGGTCATTCTACAGTGAGGAGATAGAAATTGGAGTTCAGCCCAAACCGGTTTGGCTTAGTGGATAGAGTTTTGGACTGAAGGGTCCCAGGTTTGTTTCAAGGGCATGTATCTTGGTTGGGGGCATAGTTAGGCATGATGTCTCTCTCTCATCGATGTTTTTAACTCTATCTCTCTCCCATCCTCTCTGTAAAAATTCAATAAAATATATTTTTTTAAAAAAGAAATTGGAGGTCAGGGAAGCTGAGGCAGCTAGAACTGATGGGTTAGAATACTTAAGAGGTGTAAGAAAGAGTTTTGGTAGTCACATACAGTCTCTTGAGATCTTTGGTTGAACACAATGTGTGCATGAGTAAAGTGAAATTCCATGATGCTGAGAAAAGAACAATAGGTAAGTGTAAGTTGAATAGTTCTTAGAGTTTAAGCAGAGCTGGGAAATATTCAAATTCCATCCACCCAGAGTAGAGATATCATTGAGTAACATCTAGATAACCAGTTGAGGCTTCAGAAGAATTATGCCTTAGTATGAAGGTTAAAAGTAGCCCATACTCATCCCTAACAAAGCTTTAAAACAAGCCTCAGAAAAATAAAGCTTATCTTCAAATAACTTAATGTTTGTCCAAACAAACTTTAACACTTTTAAAAGAGAAAAAAATATATAAATACTCAGCAATGTAGCATTCAAAATATCAGGATTTTAAAAAAATTACTAGACACACCAGAAGGCAGCAAACTTTGATTCATAAATAGAAGGAAAATCAGTCATAGAAACAGATATAAAAAAAGACAAAGATAATGTAATTAGTATATAAAGACTTTATGATAGCAATTAAAGTGTGCATAAGGACTTAAAAGAAGAAATGAGCCTAAAGAAGACAGAAGTAATAGATACTTTTTAAAGTGTGATTTCTCTAAGTGAAAAATGGAATAACGTTAATGGAAATTTTACTGGGTGGACTTAAAAACGTAGACACTGTAGAAGAAAAGATCAGTAAGCTTAAAAGCATGGAATCATGCAAATCAAAGCACACAGAGAAAAGTATACTGAAAACCAAAAAGAATGAATCTCAGTGACCTATGGGGCAATATCAAGTGGTTTAAAATCCATGCAATGACACTGAAAAAAATACTTGAAGATATAGTGGCCAGTTTCTCCTTACTTTGATAGAAACTATAAACCTACAAATTCAAGAAGTTCAGTGAATTTCAGAAAGATAACTGCATCAAAGCACATCAGAATCAAATTGATTGAAATTTAAAAGTAGCCAGATATCCTATATAATAAAATGACCATCACTCCCTCACACAAGATGGCCGCCCCCATGTGGTCACAAGATGGCTGCCACGAGATGGCCAGCAGGGGAGGGCAATTGGGAGCGAATAGGCTGGCATGGGAGGGCAGTTGGGGGTGACTGGACCAGCAGGGGAGGGCAATTGGGGGCCATCGGGCTGGCAGGGGAGGACAGTTGGGATGATCGGGCTGGCAGGGGGCAGTTAGGTGTGGATAAGGCTGGCAGGGGAGTGGTTAATGGGTGATCAGGCTGGCAGGCAGAAGTGGTTAGGGGCAATCAGGCAGGCAGGCAGGTGAGTGCCTGAGAGCCAGCAGTCCTAAATTGTGAGAGGGATGTCCCAGATTGGAGAGGGTACAGGCTGGGCTGAGGGATACCCTCCCAGTGCACTAATTTTGCACACCATGCCTTAAGTCTATCTATAATAAAAGAATAATTTGTAAATCGACCGAATGGCTGAACAGCAGAATGACTGGACGACCACGTTATGACACCCACTGGTACCAAGCTAGCCAAGGCAGGGCAATCAATAGTTCCAAAGAGGGAGGCCCATGCCACCAACCGGTGGGCTGCTGTGGGTGGGTGGGGTCTCACTCTGCAGGGGCAATCCATCACAGAGCCCCAGCTGGGTGAGCAGGGACTACTTCTTTGGGGCTATCGATTGTGGGGCTCCCAGACTATGAGAGAATGCAGGCTGGGCTGAGGGACCCACCTCTCCCCAAGTGCACAAATTTCATGCACTGGGCCTCTAGGCCTATCTAATAAAAAGGGAATATGCTAATTGACCCTCACATCCTCACAAAGATGACAGCGCCCATAGCCAATAAGGAGGGAATATGCTAATTGACTGCCATACCCTCAAAGATGGCAGTGCCACAGCCACAAGATGGCGGCACCCAGGCCCCTGAGCTGAACAGCAGGAGTGTGGCATGGCCGGGTCTGCCCCAGGTGGGTCCGGCTACTCCATGTCCCTGCTTCCAGAGTCCCCCAGTTCCCTCATTCCCCCAGCTGCCCAGGGCTGGCCTGAGGTGCAGGCAAGCCTCAGATGGCAGCTGCCCAGCCATTTCGGGCCACCCAAGGCTCAGGTAACCAGAGCTGGCTGAGGCTTGCACTGCCAGCAGTGGCAGCAGCAAAGGTGTGATGGAGGCATCATCTTCCCCTGATTGCTGGGTTGCCTCTTGCCCCTGAGGGTTCCCAGACTGTGAGGGACACCAGGCCAGGCTGAGGGATCTCCCCTTCCAGTGCATGAGTTTTCATGCACTGGGCCTCTAGTCTTATCTAATAATAGACAAACATGTAAATTGATCATACCTCCGCTACACCCATACCCAATCAGAATGAGTATGCAAATTAACCCAAAGAAGATGGCGGTTTATTTGCATACATAGGCACCCAGTGCCTGGGTCCTGGGAACATTCTGGCACCCAGGTCACTCTGAGGTAGGTCCGACATGGGCCCTGAGCAGCCCTTGAAGGGCCTGAGCCAGGGCGCTCCTGGGCAGGACCAAGCCTGCGATCAGAGCCGAGGGGGCAGGGGCAGAGCTGGTGGTCAGAGGGAGCTGGGGGTCCCCTGTCCCGAGTCTTTTGGCCTGGGCAGGGATAGACCTGGCAATTGGAAGGGTCTGCTGTTGGCCAGAGGCTTTAGGCCTGGGCAGGCCTGAGCAAGGGCGGAGCTGGTGATTGGAGGGAGGTAGGGGTCTCCTATGCAGGCCAGAGGCTTTGGGCTTGGGAAGGCCTGGGCAGGGGCAGAGCCGGAGATAGGAGTGAGCTGGGGGTCCTCTGCACAGGCCAAAGGCTCAGCCAAAGGCTTTAGGCCTGGGCAGAGGCAAACCTGGAGATTGGCAATCGGTGTGAATTACAAAGGAAACACCTTTTCTGACTGCTCATTGGCTAAGTTCCCTGTATGCCATTGATAATATTCTTAGTAATTTGGATATAAGAATCCAAAAAGGTGATCTAGGGTTTTTCCACCACACTTCTGGAGAAAAAAAAATAGAGGTCTGCTGCTGGAGGGCTAAGAAAAGTCATATCCTGCCCTAGCAGGTTTGGCTCAGTGGATAATGCCTCAGCCTGCTGACCACAGGGTCTGGGTTTAATTCTGACCAATTTGTAACAATGAAAATACATCCTGCATATCAGATATTTACATTACAGTTCATAATATAGTAGCAAAATTACAGCTATGAAGTAACAACGGAAATAATTTTATGGTTGGGGGTCACCACATGAGGAACTGTCTTAAAGGGTCGCGGCATTAGGAAGGTTGAGAACCACTGCCTGAGGGTTCCCAGTATGTGAGAGGGGACAGATTGGACTGAGGGACACCCCCCCAGTGCAGGAATTTCGTGCACCAGCCCCTAGTATTAAAGAGAAAACATAAAAGACATATCAAAATAAGGAAGCAATGATAAATATTATTAAAGGTGTTTTGCCAGAAACAATGCAAGCTAGGAAACATTAGACATTTTTAAAATCTTAAAAGTATGTAACAAAATAAAATTCTATATCCATTTTGAAAATGTTTTTCAAAATGAAGGTGTAATAAAACCTTTTATTCTTTAGACAAACAGAAGCTAAGTGAATTCTGAGTATTAAAGGAAATTTGTCAGGCTGATGGAAAATGATAGTTGATGGAAAGGTTTATATAAATCTAAGAAATGGCAAATATGTAGGTAAATACTAAAAGACTTCATTTGTTTTAAATTTTTCTTGAAAAGATAACTGCATATGCTCAATGGTTGAGCATTGACCTGTAAACCAGAGGTCAGGGTTCACACCCAGGTTGCAAGCTCAGTCCTCACTTAGAGGCAGGCAGAAGGCAGTCAATCAATGATTCTCTCTCATCATTGATGTTTCTATCATTCTCTCTCTCTCCCTTGCTCTGTGAAATCAATAAAAAAATATATTAAAAAAAGATAACTGGTTGTTTAAACAAGTTTAATAAAAATGTATTGTGGGGCTTATAACACACATAGAAGTAAAATGTATAAAACAACAGCACAAAGTTAATGGAAGTAAACTGTTGTAAAGTTCTTACATTATATATAAAATGGTGTATTATTACTTGAATATAAATTTTAATAGTTAAAGATGAATATTGTAAAAATTCTTTAGCAACTAATAAAATAATAAAATGGAAAAGCATAACTATTAAGCCAACAGTGAAGATAAAAATGGAATCCTAGCTGAAACTGGTTTGGCTCAGTGAATAGAGTGTCAGCCTGCGGACTGAAAGGTCCGAGGTTCGAGTCTGGTCAAGGGCACATCCCCAGTTGGGGCATGCAGGAGGCGGCTGATCGATGTCTCTCTCACATCTATGTTTCTTACTTTCTATCCCTCTCCCTTTTTCTCTGTAAAAAATCAATAAAACATATTTTTTTTAAATGGAATCCTTAAACTTAATTAATTTAAAAGAGAAAAAAAAAGAACAGATGGGAAGCATAGACTTACTCTTGATTATATTGATAATTACATTAATTATAATGGCCTAAATATCCTAATTAAAAGGTTGCAGTTAGAATGAAAAAAATCATGACAATACAATATGTCTTCTATCAAAAATGCATTTTAAGCATGGAAACACAGATAAATTGAAAGTAAAAGGCTGAGAAAAGATGTGGCATGTAAACACACCACAAGACGATTGAAGGTACTATATTAATTTCAAAGTAGACTTCAGTACAAGTCCAGAGATAAAGAGGGATATTTCATAATGATAGAAGGTTCAGATAATTAAGAGACCATAATAATAATAAAGTAGTTGGCAAATTATAGAGCATCAAAATATATGAAGCAAAACCACCATACCTATAAGGAAAAATTGACAAATCTTCAATTACAATGGAAGATTTTAACTATTGTCTCTCAAGAACTGATAGAACAAATGGTCAGACTATTAGTAAGGAGACAGAAGGCTTGAATAACATTACTAACTAATTTGACCTAGTTTTCCTTTATAGAATATTGCCACCAGTGACTGCAGAATATATATTATTTTCAAGTACACATGGAATATTCATCAAGATAGACTATTTGCTTGGGCCATAAGACAAGTCTTACTAAATTTAAAAGGATTGAACTCATACAGCATATGCTCTCTGACCACTAGAGCCATCACCAAAGAATTAGATTAAAAACCTAACAGAAAGGGAGTTTTACATGGAGTTTAGAAAAACCAAAGTTTAACTCATTAGCTAGGTAATATTGGGCAAAATGCCTAATCTTTCTAAATACCAGTTAACTCTTTTATAAAATGTAAATAATAATAGTATCTGCCATAAGATTTTTTAAATGTTAATAGAGATGAGATGTGCAAAAAGTTCAGCACAATGCCTGGCACATAATAAATATTCAAAAAATCTTAACTATAATTATTTTTAAAGGAGAGGCATTTGAATTACTGGAGAGGAGGCAAAATTTTTTTATATGAAGGCTTGAAGCTTTGGATGAGTATGTCTTGTGTGAAAGAGAAGAAGCAGAGAACTTGAACCAGAGAGGAGATTCCATTTGGAAAGCCATTAGATGGAGGGCAGGTTGAGAGGGAGGAGGAAGCAGCACAAGAGGTTAGTTAAGGCCAAACTGAGGAGCTTTGATTTGATATGATGAACAGCAGTAGCTATTACATAACATGTGGACTCCATGAAAACAGCTTTTATGAATTGTTGATTTATGAGTGACTACTTGCTTTAAAAAAGGGAAAGACTAGATGCATAAAAGCTGGATATAAGTCTGTTGAGATGATCCAGACATAACCAATTTGGTTCTAGATCAGGTTAGGACTATACAAATGGTAAGAGGGTATGCCAGACTCTGTTCCTGGCCCATGCCAGGCCAGATCCATGTCTTGCCCTGCCTTCTGGCTCAAGTCCAGGAGATGGATTACAGGTAAACAAGGTCCCTCATGTCACTTGTGAGCACACACAGACTGGTCTCATCTCACACTTACATTATCCATCTTTTGTCTCCCTGTTGATACCTGTGCCGTTGATACTTAAGAAGGTTCTGCACAGCAATGCGCATAGGAGACCCAGAAGTGTAGGATAGTTAACACCACAAGGGACAAAACTTGAATAATGAGAGCTAGTAGTTTAATCGTCCCCCTTCCTTCCCCTATATTGATAGTTTGGCAATGCAGTGCTCTGAAAATATCCTTTCATGTTTCATGTGAAGCAACCAACTTTTCCAGAAGCTGTGACCAGCTATGCAATACATCCCTTCTTATTTGCTCTTTCTTTTTCCTTGCTTTGCTCTTCCCTATCCTTCAGTCTTGCTTCTCGGGAATTGCATTCTTCAATAAAGTATTATCACATGAACATCTGCTTCAGGCTCTGATTTCTACAGCAAAGAAGAGAAACGAGTATTAAGATAGAGCTACATGTGGCTCTTTGGTCCCTTAATTTTGGCTCTTCCACAAAATACCACGGCCTGGGTGAGTCTGTTTTGATGAAGAAGTTTAAGAAGAAGTTTAGAAGAAGTTTAAGTTTAAAAAAATTGGCTCTCAAAAAAATTTTCAATCGTTGTACTGTTGATATTTGTGGCTCTGTTGACTAATGAGTTTGTAGATCACTGAGACAGAGGAATGAGAAGGCTTTGGTAATGACTTGACTGTATATGCCAAAGATTTGGGTAAATTTAAAAGTTAGTTGCAAGTTTTTGGACCTGGGGACTTGGGGAGGGAGGTAAGTAAAGGTGCTCTTCCTGCAGCGAGGAAATGGGGACTGAAAGTCCACTCTAGAGCTCCTTAAGGTGGGGGGGCTCAAGTGTCTGTATCACAAATACATGATTAGAAAGTCTCTGGTTTCCTGGGTCACAGTCCTCTCCCTGTATACTCTTATTACTGTTTTGATATGTATGTATTTTCAGTGGGGTTGGATTAAGCTAGGTTTGGCTTTTAATCTATTTTATGGCATAAATTTTAGTAAAAAGGAATGCAATCATGATGACAGACTTATGAAATCATCTTCCCTACCTTCAGTTTAACATACAGCTGAACAACTTAAAAACCTGACGAGTAGACTCATTTCTGCCCCACACAAGGCTGCATGCACTGCATGAAACATGGATTTTTCCTGAAAACCATCTTTGAAGAGCTCACTTTCCTGCAGACACACCAGTTCCATTTTTAAAAGAAAAAAAAAGAGAGCATGCTGAAGGAACAAAGTCTTTTGTCAAAACCGGGCTATGCTGGGTCTAAAGAAACAAATAAGGATTGGTGTTGTGAGGTAGGAGGTTTCTCTGGAAGGGCATTCAAATATCTTTTTTCCAGGTATTAGCCCCGTATGAGGTATCAAAAGGAAAATCAAAAACGGACATTAGACCTTGGACTTATCCTCTTAGGACATGAAATGTGGTAGGAGGTACAGACCTCCTGCATGGGAATGAAATAATAAACCAGGATACATACACAGAGCCAGCAAGTCTAATACAGACTGAAATATCCAGTCTTCCCCCAAATAGCTCAAATATTTTTAACTTTTTAAAAAAATTTTTATTAATGTATTACATGTATACATATCTTCCCATTGCCCCCCCCCCACTCCCATGCATACCTTAATCCCCCAGTGTCTTGTGTTCATTGGTTATGCTTCAAATAGCTCAAATTTAATGTGCTCTAAAGCACGACTTACCTACTGCCTCTAACCCTGCTCTTTCTTTTGTAGTCCCTATTTCAGTTGGGAATACTCAGTTGCCTCTGCCAAAACTTGGCCATCACTGTTGACTTTTTCTTCTCCTTCCATCTCCCTCTCCACTATTATTCAAATTATCAAATCCTGTTGGTTTTAACTCTTAAATATTTCTCAAATCTATCTCTAGGAGAGGCAGCCTGTGTTGATAGGAATCTAGGCTAACAGTTTTCTAGCTTGGAGATCCCCAAGGTGAGGAGTCCTTTCAGACTCACATTCCTTCTCTAGGTGAGTGACATATAATAATTTTCAAATTTAACAAAACTGGGAGCTTGTCGGTACTCTTCTATCTACAGGAAAGTTTCATTGGCTCCTGAAGATGGCTGTGTATGTTAAACCAAATGGCAGAGAGAAAAGGTGGTTGAGGGATCCAAGGGACCCTCCGCCATATCCACGTGGCCACACTGTATTGTGAATTAAGTTCTCTAGGACTTGGTGCTGCATGTGCCCATCTCAAGATGGTCAGCTATGCCAAAACTGGTTTGGCTCAGTGGATGGAGCGTCGGCCTGTGGACTGAAAGGTCCCAGGTTCGATTCCAGTCAAGGGCATGTATCCTGGTTGCGGGCACATCCGCAGGAGGCGGCTAATAGATGTCTCTCTCTCATTGGTGTTTCTAACTCTCCATCCTCCTCCCTTCCTCTCTGTAAAAAATCAATTAAAAAAAAAAAGATAGTCAGCTGCCAGGGTTTGGGGAAGCACAGAATTGATGGATGAGTTTGGTTATTCAAATAAAGTAGCTTGACACTTAAATTACTTGAGTAATTGCCACCTTGTGGTCTAGGGCAGGGATTTTCAAGTGGTGTGCCTCAAGAATTTTTCAGACATGCAATACCTGACTTCTTAGTCAGGAGCACTGACTTATTTTCTCTTAAATTGGCAAGTTAAAAAAAAATGACAATAGACAACACAACAATAACCATCAGGTGTAAATGAATAAAAAGTTTATCTATTTTGATTTTTTGGTGTGCTGCAGAATTTTAGTAATTAGCTTTTGTGTGCCTTGAGATGAAAAAGGTTGAAAGTCGCTGGTGTAGGGCAACCTGACTCCCATACTGCTGGAGCCACAGGAGATATCAGAGTCATAATTGTCTGTGAACAACTGAATGGGGCATCTGAGGTGGTGTCTGCAGCATAGGAAATGAACAGACTGTTCAAAGTGGCAAATGAGTAATGTGCTCGTTGTGGCAGGCAAAATATCAAACCATGTTGGGAGTGAGTCAGGGGACAATTTCTGGCAATTTTCTTATTCTATTTTTTTTAACATGGGTTGATTCATTACCAAGTAACTCTTTTTAACATACACTTATCCCAGCATTTCCAATAATTAAATTTCCATCCTTCAGGAAGCAATCCCTGGTTCTCCTCACCCAATATTGGTTTCTTGTTTATTCATAGCACCAAGGGACTCAGTCTGTACTATATTTGCTTGCATCTATATATATTTTGCTTTGTGTCTTTAAGCTATTTTTCTGTTGTGTGTGCTGTGTTCTATTAAAGTGGATTTATGTTCTTTCAAGAATGTCCCTTTAGTAGCCATTTCCCCTTTTCCTTTCACTTGCATTTTACAATTCTGTTCATTTGGTATTATCTCATCAAAATCTCCATGAAATTTCTTATAACTTTATCTACACATTACTCTTTCTGCTATTAACTAGAAGTCTGAAAGCAATGCTACATTTGCA
>PVJN01056730.1:0-12711 GCA_004026805.1 Lasiurus borealis | reverse complement strand
GTCTGGGGAGAGTCCATTACTCCACATTCCACAGTATGTATGCACACACATACATACGTATTTCTATTTCTACATAAATATGTTTGAAAAGCATGAATTTACTTGGTTACCTACAATCCAACAACTGCAGTGTTCATTCCAAATTTCTTTGTTTCAATATTTGCAACTCTCTTTGCCAACAGTGAGAAACCCAGCTCCCAGTATCCTTTAATAAGTTACTTATTTGACTTATCGCCTCTGTGTAACCAATGTCCTGTTCCATTTCAGTCCTCTTACCAGTGGAAGAATGTCCTCCCGCTGGGCCTAGATTCTACTACTTTACACCTGGCTGCCCTCCCACAGGGTTGCCCTCCTTCCCAACCTGGACTCTGCCACCCTGGCCAGGCTGCCCCTGGCAGGAGCACCATCCTCAGCAGGAACGTCATTCTGCTCAGGCTCTGCCAACCCACCCTGAGCAGCCATACTAATTAGTTAACACCCTTCCAACCCTGCTGGGGTCCCAACAGCCATCCTGGCTTTCCCTTGTGAGTGTTCTGTCCCACTCAATAGCTTTAGGAGCAAATTGTTGAAATGGGTGGGGAGGGAGGGGACAAAGTGGGGAGGGAGAGGAGAAAAAAAAGAAAAGCCAAGACATTTTTAGGAAGGAGGAAGGGTACTGAAACCCTAATCCAAACAAGGGTGGGAAATGTGGAATGCCGCAGGGAGGGGCGGGGGTGCGGTAGAAGTACACAGCAAGGGACTTGAGGCTTGAAGAAATACTGGTTACTGGAACTGGTCCCTGTTCTTGGACCTGTTTGCATATTTGAGGAGCCGACTCATATTTTTCTGGGCTGAGAAGGCTGCCACCAGCCTGGAGCCTCATCAAACCCCTTTTTATTAAAAAAAACCCGCCCTTTGGCTCCTGATATTTTTTATGCTGATGAAGAACACTGACTTGGCTAAGTGAACAAGAGGGCTGATTGTGGCTCTGTCTCTTGAAGCAGAAGAAGCTTTTGATCAAGTTAAGTGGGAGTTTGTGTTTGAGGTACTTTAAAAAATGAAAATTCGCAGATAAGCTTATGAACTGAATTTGAACTTCATTCCAAGCTCATTGAACAGAAATGTTTCAGATCCTCTTAATCTGGATAAAGGGAAAAGGGCCATCGCAGTTGTCCTTTTAATCCCTTATTTTTCTTTAAGATAAAGTTCCTTCTCACATTGGTTAACACTTACCTACTTACTGAGACGGGCACTCCAAAAATAAACTCTGAAGTTTAAAAGTGTTTGCATTTTCTGAGATGAGAGGACACTGTGGCTTAGGTGCCTTCTCCTCCCCCACCCCCTCCCCGGCATCAGACCAAGGATGCTGTCCGGGTACACTTTCCTCAGTGCCAACCGGGGGTCACACTTGGTTTCACAATGTGGGTCTGTGGGTTGGTTGCACAGAAAGCAGAAGCGTGTGGGTTCCAATCTCAGTTCCTCCCCTAGTTTCTGAGTGAATTTAGGTGAGTCATTTAATTTCCACATTTGGCCTGCCCTGTTCTCCATACGGAGCTAATGATACTCCTCCACTTATCTCCCAGGGATGTCGTAAGGGCTGATGAATGCACAGGGCGGTCAACCATTGCATGTGTGCGATGAGCTAAGCAAAGTGAGCCCGTGAGCCCAGAAACCTCTTCAAATTAGAGCTGATCTTTCCCTTCAGGAATGAGCCATGCTTATGGTGCGAGTCGTTTTTGGCCATTTTTTCTGTTTGTCTTATGAATCCAACTCAGGCTATTATTTATTATCTACATGACACTATGCTTGGTTCAGCGCAGATGAAGTCATCCACGCGAACATTATTTGTGTACTTCCTGCATGCCCGGCACTCACTCTCTGTGTTGGAATTAAAACCCAAGTAGAAACCAGATCATGAGAAGGCCAGAAAATGTGAAGTGTGTATAAGGAAATTCATGTGTGTGTTTCTAGTGCTAACTCTGATGGTTTTCTTTGTTTGAATAGAGGCGTCTCCTTTTCTCATGAAGCTCACCTGGAGGATTTGTGGAAGCCACAGCTTAGTTTTGGAAAGGTAGGACTCCACATGGGACCCTTGCTCACCGGTGTATCCTCGACAGAGGGAAGGTAAGTCAGACTGTACATGAACTGAATGCTAAACTACAAGGAGTATTCCACGCCCTGAGAAATCCTCGCTTTTGCCCAAGTGGGAAGAATTTCTGTTCACAGCACACCAGCCCGCTGGTGGGGTGACCACAGCCTTTGGTGACTTGATGTTTTTTTTATATATATATATATTTTTATTAATTTTTTACAGAGAGGAAGGGAGAGAGACAGAAAGTCAGAAACATCGATGAGAGAGAGACATTGATCAGCCGCCTCCCGCACGCCCCACAGTGGAAATGTGCTCGCAAGCAAGGTATATGTCCCCGACCGGATCCAACCCGAGTCCTTTCAGTCCACAGGCCGACGCTCCATCCACTGGCCAAACTGGTCTCAGCTGGTGACTTGATGTTTGAACGCGCCACAGCAGGAAAGCTCTGGGCTTTGACAGCAACCAGAGCTGACATCTAAGTTCAAAATGCCAAGGGGAAACACACACGCACACACACACACACACACACACACACACACACACACAATTATACAACATGGAATGGGAAATATTAAGGGTTTGGCAACTTTGTTTCCGGTTGTTGGCCTTGGCTCTGAGTAGGGCTTCTGGTTGGCTGCTGTAAAGGAACTTTTGGACTATTTTCGACAGAACAGGCCACATGAAATTTCAAATGTTACTTCAGTCTTGCTTGGCTCTAGGGCACTGACCTGGCTGCCTTCTGTCCCTTGTCCTGCAGCGTGTCATTGTCATGATTGAGTGTAGCTCAGATACCCCGGGTCCTCCCTCAGAGCCTGTTTCAGGAGCATCCCCTCCCAGGGGTGACCAGCCCCAGCAAGGTCGTTTCAACACTGTGGCGGCTGCTGTCGTTTCTGGAGGACAATCCAAGGCACCGAGAAGCTGTAAGTCAGAAACGAAATAACATTTTATAGGATTGCAACATTTAAGAATCCCGCCTATTTCTAACATGTATTCCAGCTGAAGAACCAGGGAAAATGTTACCAGTTCTCCAAGCAACTTCCCTTGGTTTGATCCTCAAACTCTTATTTTCTCTTCCTCAGTTAAGGATAAAGGATGTAGCAATTTGAAGGATCTCCTAGGGATTTAAATAGCATCCTTGAAGCTTCGAGTTCTTAAAATAATAATTCTTATTTGTGACATAGGAGGGGAAGCCAACACGTGGGGGCACCTCAGATGAGCCGGGTGCTGAGCTGGACCCAGCACTTAGGATCTACTTCTGTAGGAATACATGTTGTGATATAGGTAAAATGCCTGGTACATAGTATTCAATCAGCATTAGTATGAGTGATAGTTAACTTACTTGAAAGTATATTGATCATTATTATCCTCTAACCAGAGATACTGAGGTCCAGAGAAGTAGAGAAATAAGCACAAACAGCTTGCCTTGTGTGTCTACTTAAAAAAAAAAAGGCAAAAAAATCCCAAATATTTCATAGAAGAGCCAAGATTTCAAGAACTTGTGCAAATCTGGATTCACTGAAAATATTGCACAACTATCTCCATGTGATGTCAGTAAACATTTAAGGAACCAGCAAGCAGAGTGACACAAGGGCAAGGAGCAAATTGGGAGGTCCCTGCCTCTGTCACTGTGTTGCATCCGGGGTGATGGCAAGGCATTTGCAGGATCTCCAGCAACATCCGCATAACAACTATTTTAGGTGGCATCTGGGTTTTACAAACATTAATTAGTTACTTGGGCAAGGTGTACGTGATGTCACTCCCTGGCCTGGGCTAATTGAGTTGCAAATAAACAAATGCTAAGAGATGATGCATCTCAAAGTGTTCACGTACAGAGAAGGGAAAAACCAAAGCAATAACCGGGTCGAGTCTTTCCTGAGTTGGCCCTTCTCCACCTGCTCAGGAGTATTTCCTGCTTTTCCTCTACATCATCCGCCTCTCTCTTCAGCCTCCCATGGTCCCAGGGCCATGATGTGCTCAGGCTCTTTCTCACGTTGGCCACCTGGCGAAGCTTTCCTTTCTCATTCCCTCATCGATACTTGACTCATTCTTTAAGCACAGGCTTTCCTCTCCTTGCATCTCTGCCTCATTATGCCGCCCTTAGGACTTCTCTCAGCATTGAGAAGAAATATATAGCCCAAATAAGGCTTCCATTTTTATTTTATACAGCCACAACACCAGGGTCCTGCAATAATTAATACCTTCTCTATGTCCCTTGTTGCCTATGTGTTGAATGCCTACAATGTGTCACATCTGTGCTAGCAGCCAAATGTTATAAGTGGATATTATTCCCGTTTCATCGATTAAAGCAATGAGATTTTAAGATACTGAGTTGTTTGCTCAAGGTCGGTCCCATAGCTAGTAAGTGACAAGGATGGAATTTAAATCTGGGTCTTTCCTTTTTCCACCTAGAAGAGAATCTCGTGTGCTGAATGTGAACAAGTCATGGTGAGTAGATAGGGGGAGTGGAAAGGGCTTCTTAGAAGATCTGGTGATGAGCTTGGCAGAGGTATTAGAATTGGTTACCAGATTTAGTGGGTGGTTGGGTGGGGGAGGTGTAGGCAGAGTGTTCAGAATTGAGGACCTAACTAGAGGCCAAACGAAATGTTCATGGAAGACCAGAGGGAAATGGGGCCACAGAGGTGGGTGAGGGCCACACCTCTCTGACCTCCTGTCTTGTGGGGACGCTTGTCTAAGGTTGGCCCGAGTGTTGGCCAGAGGCAGAAGAGAGAGACCTAAAGGATGAACACCAGCTTTTCCCTTAGGCCGGAAGCAGGCCAAAGTGGGCTGCTTCTCCCCTCACCAGCCCCAAGCACTGAGAGTGGGGCCAGACTGAGAGATGAAGAAGAGTCTCAGAAACTAGGTGGACACAGACTGGAGGGGAGAGGCAGGAGTAATTGTGCGGACAGAGCTTGGGTCCAAGGTACATTTGATGAATAGAGCTGGAGGACTGGGGCTTGTTTGAAATAGCTTCCTGAGGTAAGCGTAGACCTGTGTGGCTTACAGGCACAGAATCTGGGAAGGGAAGATCATTAAGAGATTTAGATGATTATATAGTCCTGTTCTGTATAACAATGTTCTGGCCAATGACAGACCACATGCACAAAGGTGGTACCATCTACAGTAATAAAAGGGTAATATGCTAATTAGACCAGGAGACCTCCTGGATGTCCTTCTGAATAAGCCATGGTGGCAGGGCTGAGGCAAAAGTGGTTAGAGGTGATCAGGCCAGAAGGGGAGGGCAGTTGGGGGTGATCAGGCCAATGTGGGGGGGATGCGGGGGGGGGGGGACAGGTAGTTGAGGGTGAGCAGGCTGGCAAAAGGGGCAGTTGGAGTGATCAGGCTGGCAGGCAGAATGGTTAGAGGCGATGAGGCATTCAGGCAGGCAGGTGAGTGGTTAGGAGCCAGCAGTCACGGATTGTGAAAGGGATATCCAACTACCAGTTTAGGCCCGATCTGAGAATCAGGCCTAAATGGGCAGTGGGACATCCCCCACGGGGTCCCAGGCTGGGCTGAGGGACAACTCCTCTTCTCCCCGCCCTCCATGCATGAATTTCATACACTGAGCTACTAGTAAGATTATAATGGAACTAAAAAGTTGTCACCTAGTGATGTTGTAGCCCTCTTGATGTCATAGTGCAATGCTTTATTCATGTGTTTGTAGTGATGCTGGTGAAAACAAACCTACTGCACTACTATTTGTATAAAAGTATAGCATATACAATTATACTATAGTACATACAATTATGTACAGTACATAATACTTGGGAATGACAACAAATTATTATGTGACTGGCTTATGTATTGGCTATACAGTATTAAAGGGTACGGTCTTTAAAAAGATCTCTCATTCCTCTGACCTCACAGTAGTAAGTTGTTAGGGGTTGGGGTAGAGGTGGAGAGCAGCACTGTTGGTGAAAGAATCAGTTAAGAACCTCTGTAGTTGATTCATTGGGAGCTGCAGAGATATGGGTAATGTCCTATCCCAGAAAAGGTCTCAGACACTATAGAGTGAAACATGTCCAGGAGGAAACTTTTTAGAAGTTTCATGTTGTATGAGGGAGGGCTTCTGTGTGGATGCTAAAGGATGCCCTTCTTTCCTCAAATATTCATCTGTTCATTTATTGATTAATTATCTGTTGAGCATATAACACTGTGCCAGGTACTGCTCAGGGCACTAGGAACAGTGGGGCCCAATGCATCAAGGTCCCTGCATGCATGGAGATTTATCATATCATAGTGTGGGAGACAGACTTGGAACAAATAAACACACAAATGAAGGTATACATTTGGAAAGTGAGTGCTTTGAGAGAGATGACAGAAGGGTGTGATTTACATAGCTATAAATGAGGAGGTGTCTCTGAAGTAGTGATAATTAAGCTGAGATCTAGTGGGTGAGCAGAAGTTAATAAAGCAAAGCACAAGGGAAGAATATTTCAGTCCAAGAGAATAGTGTGTGCAAAATCTTTAAGGTAGCAAAGAACTTGTTGTTTCCCAGAGAAATCAAGAAGGATGGTATGTTGTTGGAATTCAGTGAGCAAAGAAGATAGGGCTGGAGAGTAGGGGCCCAGGGTAGGGATTTCAAATGTTATCTTCCATTCAAGGAGAAGCCTTTAGAGAGAGTTAGATAGGGGAATGACAAAGAATGGATGTTTAGCACTGACTGCTGTGTGGAGAATGGATTGGAGGGTGAAAGTGAGAAGGACATTTCCGAGGCTATTGCAGAGCCCAGGCAAGATATAACATTCAGAAAGAGACGTGGCAGTGATGATGAACCGATGACAGCTGACATGCGGTGTACATTAGTTTTCCCTTATTCATAGGGAATACGTTCAAGACCCACAGTGGATGCCTGAAAATATGGATAGCACCAAACCCAATATATACTATGTTTTTTCTACACATACATACAATAGTTTAATTTATAATTTAGGTGCAGTGAGAGACTAATGAGATAACTATAATAAAATAGAGCAATTATAACAACATAGTAGTGTAATTAAAAGTTATGCAAATGTGATCTCTCTCTCTCTGATTACTGATCTGATAACTAAGCCAGCTACTAAATGACTAATTAAGAGGTGGATAGCATATAAAGTGGTGATTCAGGTCCTGGGTGGGACTGAATGGGACTGCATCAGATTTCATTGAGGTACTCAGAATGATGCAAAATTGAAAACATATGCATCGTTTTTTTTGGAGTTTTCCATTTACTATTTTCAGACTGCAATTGATTGTGGGTAACTGAAACCATGGAAAGTAAAACCACAGATAAGGGATTGGGGGCTACTGTAGAGTATTTTCAAGGTAGAATCAATCCACAGGCCCTCATGGTATACTCTAATCTCTGAAAATGAAACATTTCCAATTCCGTGGAATGTGGAGAATTTATGACTACAGATTTGCTTTCCTGCCCAAGTTTCAATAAAGATGCTCATATTGTTTCCAACATCTCCCAAGAAAGAAAGCACAATATGTGTCTTCTCCTGATCCCAGCAAATTAGCACATGAGGGTATGAGCAGTCCACTCTAGAGGAGCTGTGTGCTTTACTGATGTTCTCGTAGTGGCAGCCATTAATCTCTTGCTTGCCCCAGCTATGTTTATTTGTATAAGGCTGCAGGCTGGATGAATTTCACTAGATGTGTTTCCTTGGTGAGAGGGTCACAGTGGGGATGTTATGTGAGCTGATATCAAGACCAGACACACAGCACAGGGCAGACAGAGGCTGTATCCCTGTAGGGATCGTCTGATGCCGCATGAATCTACTTGTGTTTTTAAAAAAGCATCTTTAAAAATATGCTCTCTTTCTGGCAATATAACTTACTGGTAGTTTTTTAAAAAATTAACTAATAATAATATACTACTACTGTCCCAATTATGCCCCAGTTAATTAATTATCTTTCTAGACTCAATGGGACAAACGCAGGTGACCAGGAGTCAGCAATAACAGCCTGTCCCCTGGTACTTCAATGCCTATGTTGTAGAGAACGGGAATAAACAATGCTTGGAGAGTTTGGAGTTACATTTATTACGCGGGTCCAGAGGAAAATGTTTCTCAAATTCTGGGCCCCCACATGCAGAAATTTTCCCTATTTATATGTTTTTACTTTCTTTATCTCCCAAATATGGGATGCTTCCCACTCCTTTGCAAGTTCTTAAAGGACCCCTATGTGCTGAGGCCTTGAGACCTCAACCAAAGGCCTGGCCTGGTGCCAGCGCTGATAATTTTGTCCAGGGAAGGTTTAATGGCCTCTCTGACGTGAGAATAGTCTCATTTTCCTTATTATTTAAGTAAGCAAACATTTACAGAAACCAAATAGGAAGGTTAAAATTTCAAAGAGCAGTTTTTATATAAGATAGATGCTTCATCTAGACAGCTGAACCGAACTGGAACACATGAACACACAAGACAGAATTAGTATACAATCACACAAGGTTTATTTACCTATTCCTAGTGGGTCCTAGGCTCCAACAAAGGCCACCCAGTGACGCACACCGAAAGATGGACGACGAAGACAGAGATAGACAGGCGGCTGCAGTTGGTTCATGCTCACACAGCAGAGCAGTCTGTCAGGGGCTCGTCTCATGGAGCGACATGGAGTCCTCCTCTGTTAGGCAGGAGACGTGGACTGAAGAAAGGTCTGATACTTATATAGTCAGTAGTAAACAACTTGTGTCTTATCAGTGTGGGCCAGGTGGTGCCTTGTTAGGATCAGGGCGTTTACACTTTAAGGGCTCAGGGCGTTCACATCAAGATAGTGGGGTGTTCACCAATTTAGAAGTTACAGAATATTGGGGTCTCCACACAGCAAACATTTCACACAATAATTATTTCACACATTAGAGGGGTTTCTTTATGACCATAACATTATTATAACGACTACAAATATATAGATGTGAGGATATAAAAGAGATCTATAGAGAATTTCAACTTGCTAAATATGGACAGAGCGGTCGCATGGTAAAATCGGTTATACATGTATTGTGTTGAGGGTGTACCTTTTCATTTTATGGAGGTAAAATTGATATACAACACTGTGTTTTGTTTCAAGTGTGCAACATGGTTCGATATTTGCATACATTGCAAAATGATCACCACAATTAAGTCTAGTTAACATTCATCATTATACATAGTTACAGATTTTTTAAGGCTATCTTTATGAGAACATAGAAAAAGTAAGAAGCAACAAAAATACTTCTTTTTTTTTCTAACCACTTCTCCACTCACGTACAACTCAGGAAAACACTTCAAGAGGAAGAGCCTTAGGCCACCCTGTCCTTCTCTTTCTCCTCCTGATGTCTAGTGTCTTCACTGTGAGAGGAGCAGTTCTGGGGGAGTCCCAGATAGGCTATGTATGGTCATGTTCCACACTTTCTGAATTCAGAGTGTTGGGATGGCAGCAGAAGGAGAGTGAAAGGAATCCTAAAAAATTAAGAAAGGCAAATATCTCTGCCTGG
The DNA here is from genome assembly GCA_004026805.1 of Lasiurus borealis. Taxonomy (NCBI): domain Eukaryota; kingdom Metazoa; phylum Chordata; class Mammalia; order Chiroptera; family Vespertilionidae; genus Lasiurus; species Lasiurus borealis. Next base: position 3,184 of record PVJN01056730.1, on the reverse strand, counting down.
CCCTTTTGAGACTGGAGACAAAAGATCTGGAAGACAAAGCTAAAATGTACATATCAGAATGGTGAACAGGATCCTGGGAAACTTTATTATCCCTACAAGACAGACAGGGCCTGGATTTTGAGGTCTTTTTTTTTTAAGCCCTTTTTTTAAAGGAAATAAAAGGAACTGAAGGAAGAAAATGGGAGGTGGAACCCAAGGAGAAGCAAGGAACATGAACTTACAGCTAGGATCTAACCCTCAGTCTTTGTGGGTCTGAAGGGGTAAACTAACCTTCCATTAGATAGCTTCTTTTTTAGCTAGAAATCAAGACACTGTTATGCCCAGTGTTCAGGATCCCCAAAAACCCACCAGGAAGGAGCCAAGACTTATGCAAAAGCAAAAGAACCTTTATTCATGCCAGCATGAGCTGCGGTCTCTGGCAATCACCAGTGCAGTGATGGGAGGGTGGAGGGGGAGAAGAAAAAGAGAGAGAGAGAGAGAGAGAGAGAGAGAGAGAGAGAGAGAGAGAGAGAGAGAGAGAGAAGGGGGGGAGCGAGCACTCTGGTGGTACAAAGGTTTTATAGCAGTGGGCGGGGGAATACTCGAGGCCCCTGTCGATTGGTCAGGGGGCAGGATCAGGGGTCTGGTTACCCAGGGGTACTGTGCAGTTTGCCTTATTTGGGCTGAGTCCACTTCTCTGCATTCCTATTGGCAGGTTTGTGCAACTGTTACATTCCCGCCGTTTACAGGGAGGGGCAGCAGGGAGAGTTGCAGAACGGCAGGTACAGAACAAACGAAACATCATGACAGTAACAAAAAGAACTCCATGAAGTCAATCTAATTTAGCTCTATCAATACCTGTTATAAATGCCAGCAAATAATGGAGAGCTTAGTTGAACCTGCATTAACGTACAATTTACTATTAGTGAACCATCATGGACCTTCTAGATAATTTTTAAGAAAAAGAGTTAGCCCTTTCTTGGTCAGTGTGGTGCAATAGAAGCAGAGTCTAGTCTTCCTAGTTAAAAAAAAATATTACTTTAGATTTATCAGCTCTATAAAATCCAACAAGTTCTTGCTATAATATAAATTTCATTAGCTTGGATTCACAGATAAATTAGTATGCAGTAGGACACTCTAAGTACTTGCCAACTGAAGTCATTTATATTTCTGAACCTTGGTTTGCTCCTATTAAAGAAGGAAATGTAATATCTGAAAGTGTTGTCATGAAAATAATGAATGACATAGTATAAAACACCTGGCCCGAGAAGACAGTCTGGTTAGAGAGAATCTTGGAATAATTTCAATTGTATTGTTGCCTCCAGGTATGGGTTGTTCTTGTCCCTCTCTTTCAAATTTTATATCTTGACTTGTTTTTACTAGCTTGCTGATGAAACTTTTGTCCTTCTATCTTAGCACCGTTTTCAGATAAATTTTAGCTTTATTGGAGAATGCAAGCAATTCTTCATTAAAAACTATCAACCAGAAAGCAGAACCCTGCCACTGGGCAACCTCTTAGTGATGTGCTTTAAACAATATTTACATATACACATAGTGTATTCAGGGTCTTTTAGCTCATCCAAACAAGTGCTTTTAAACAAACAAGATCCTTCAGGCAAGTCCTTTTATCTCTCTGACTTCCTCTCTCCACAGTTTCTACTTTCTGGTCACCCTAAGTTGCTCTCAGTTCTTGAGTAAACTACATTCTTTTAGGACCTGTAGGCTTAACATGTCTATTTCCTCTGCTTGGACTTCCCTTCACCCTACCCAGTCCTTTAGGTCTCATTTCAAATGTCACATCTTCGAAGATGCCTTTTTATACTGTTCTAGAGTAGCTCAGGTCTCTCATAATAAAACCCCACAGTATCTGTGTTTCCTCTTTCCTAATACTAATCACACCTGTTATTACTTCATGACTCTTTCTCACTACACTGTGATACTCAGGATGGCAGAATCTTCTTTGCTCATCATCACATTGTTAGTATCTGGCACAAAGTAAACACTTCAAAATTTTTTGTTGAATTGAGAGAGAACAAAGCTATAACAAAACCTCAAAAAGATCTCAGCATTGGCCTGGCTGGTGTGCACAGTGGTTGAGTGTCAACCCATTAACCAAGAGGTTGCTGGTGAAACAGGATTTGGGGCGAGGGGGAAGATAAAAAAGACAGGTTTTAGGAAATTGTAGAAATTTTGGAAATTAAAGGGACCATGGAGGTAGTACAGGGCTGCAGAGCAGCAGAAGGTATAGTTCCATAGATTGATGGAACTGGGAACAGCAAAAGGTCCATATTTACAAAATACAGTGGTACCTCGAGATACGAGTGCCCTAACATACGAGATTTTTGAGATACGAGCCATAGAGCGAGCGATTTTTGCTTTGAAATACGAACAACATTTGAGATAGGAGTAATCGCGCGGATCGGCTGGCTACACACGACACACCAGTTTACCGAGACTCGAGCGTCTCATATTTTCCCACGCCTCAAGGTTATGGAACGAATTAAACTCGTATCTTGAGGTACCACTGTAAAGAAAAAGAAGTCCTTCATCCAGGAGAGGAAGAAAACCCAAAGGGAATAGAAAAACAATAAAGAGGGAGGGGGGTGAGAACTTCACATATCCCATGGAGGTTCAACCTTTGAGCCTAGAAATTACTACAGTAACCAGTCTAAGGGAATAGTGACCAATCAGAGGGGATATCAGGGCATCAGGATCTGCAGCCTTTATAAGCCATAGGGAAAAGGAACTCAGTGGGACTCTTTACCACTCCCCACTTGGGAGTCCATTCTGTCGGACTTGGTCCCTCTCCTCAAGTGGGAGTCTATACTTGTTCTTCAATAAACCTCCATCTTTGCTATACTATCCTCTCTGTGAATTAATTCTTCAACTCTGGTGGACAAAGAATCTGAGTTCCAGTCCAAAAAATCCATTTCACTGGATTTGATTCCTAGTCAGGGCACATGTCCCGGGTGCACCCTCCATTCACTCCCCAGTAGGGGGCAGGAGGCAGCCAAACAATGTTTCTCTCCCATTGATGTTTCTATCTCTCCCTTCTCTCTCTAAAAGTCAATAAAAATATGTTAAAAAAAATTTCAGCATTGGAACAGATCTCAAAAGTATAGTGATCATAGTTTCTCAATAAAAGGCAAAAGGTTATGTCTGATAAAGAATTTTGGTTTTGATTTGTTACAATGCTTATATGAAA
>PVJN01056729.1:0-12533 GCA_004026805.1 Lasiurus borealis | reverse complement strand
CTCTAGGACAGCACCCCATCTTCTCTATTTCTCTTCTAAATGAAGTCTACTTATATGCACAAAAAAATAATGGCTTGTGTGGCCTCGTTACAGAGGGAATATTGGGGGAGCCTTGCATGTTAGGTCTCTGACCTCTGGTTTCTGTGGTTATATCCCTTGCATACATGGTTGCATATTGCTGTACTGTCATTCAGAGCCAAAGATGTGGCTAGTATAACTCATGACCCCCATCTCTGGCTTTTTCAAAGTCACCTCAATTTGCACAAGCAGTTTATTCTTCATTCTCTCTATTGAGCCAACTGGCCCCACAGTTCAGGACCAGACTGTGCTGCTGGGCCACCTTTTCCTGCCCTGGGGGTCCATAGTCAGTGTTTATGACTCTTAATCTAACATCTAAACAAGACAAGTATAAGGAAACTCAGTAAAGCAAACCTGAGTAATTCAGTTTGCAGAAGTTAATGCACAGAAAGCCTGAGAGGGTATTGCTTTTATATGAGTCTTAAGTGGAGAATGAGAAAGAAACGCCTCTACCCTTGGGGTTACCCTAACTATTTTAAGACACTAATTGGGACCCATAATTTGGCTATCATTTATTTAGTAAATAATACCCAGCTCCTTGTCATAATCCCCTGGGACCAGAAAATTGCAAATCTTCTCTTCTTCATATATGCATATTATTCTGTACAATTGTGTGTGTTCTAGCCTAACCCTTAATATACTTGAGTAGAGAGATAGGAAATTTATAAGACAACTTCCCAGATTACAAGGCTTTTTTTGCCTATACAGATTTTTAAAAATATTTTAAGTATTTTTTTTTCTTTTTTTGAAGCTTGCATTATAAAAAAGAATAAGTACTAAGGAGATAACTTCCAAAGCAATAAGAGAAAAACATTTACCAGTCAAAAAGAATGCAGTAAAAGGTTAAAGGAAGTAGAGAAAAAAATAGAGATAAATAGCAGAAAATAAACAGAAGAAATCTTTCAAATAAATAAATAATCACAGTAAATACAAAGTAACCTAATTCACTAGTAGAACAGATATTCTAATATTGATTTTTAACAATCAAAACATAGAAATGTGCCGAGACTGGTGTGGCTCAGTGGATAGAGCATCGGCCTGCAGACTGAAAGGTCCCGGGTTCAATTCCAGGAGCATGTACCTTGCTTGCAGGCACATCTCCACAGTGGGGTGTGCAGGAGGCGGTTGATCAATGTCTCTCTCTCATTGATGTTTCTGACTTTCTATCCCTCTCCCTTCCTCTCTGTAAAAAATCAATAAAATATATTAAAAACAAACAAAAACATAGAAATGTTGAAAATAAAAGAGTAGGAAAAATACACCAGGACAAAAACAACTTTAAAATATATTGATAGTGCCCAGTCTGCATCACTCAATGGTTCAGCATTGACCTATGAACCAGGAAGTCACAGTTTGATTCCCTGTCAGGGCACACTGTCCGGGTTGCAGGCTTGTTCTTCAGTGTGAGGTGTGCTGGAGGCATCCAATCAGTGATTCTATCTTATCATTGATGTTTCTGTCTCTCTATACTTCTCTCTTCTTCTCTGAAATCAATAAAAAAATATTTTAAAATGTACTTATAGTACATCCTATCTAATAAAAGAGTAATATGCCAATGAGCCATCACTTTGTTATACCACAAGCCATGCCCACCAGACACACCCACCATCCAATCAGGAGTTAGTATAGCCCAACCAAGATGGCTGCAGCCATGGAGAGACCAAGAGGAAGGCATGGGTTTCCCCAGCAATAGAGGCATCCAAGCTTTACACACACCCTGGCTGGCCCAGGCCTCCACTCAATGCTAACAAAGTTTTAATTATAGAAGATAAATAAATCCCAACAAAAATGGCTACTGTCACTGAGCAAGCAGAAGGCTTGGCTCAGCTCCAAGCTACAAAGTTTCAATTGTAGAATATAAATAAATCTCAGTTACCAGGGCCTCTGCTTGGGTCACCGGGGGGCGTGGCTAACCTGCAAACTACCACAGGCCCCTTGCTCAGGCCACCCACACCCCAAGGGAACCCTAACCCTGATTCGGGACACCCTTCAGGGCAAACCAGCTGGCCCCCACCCATGCACCAGGCCTCTATCCTATCTAATAAAAAAGTAATATGCAGATTGACCATCACTCAAACACACAAGATGGCTGCCCCCATGTAGTCAAAGATCCTTCCCCCATGTGGACACAAGATAGTCACCACAAGATGTCCAGAAGGGGAGGGAAGTTGGGAGGTACCAAGCTTGCAAAGGAGGGAAATTGTGGGTGATCAGGCAGCAGGGGAGGGTAGTTTGGAGGGACCAGGCCTGCAAGGGAGGGCAGTTGGGTGTGCCCAGGCCTGCTGAGTAGGGAAGCTGGGGGTGATCAGGCCTTCAGGGGAGGGCAGTTAGGGGCAAACAGGCTGGCAGGGGAGCAGTGAGGCATCAATCAGGCTGGCAGGGAAGTGGCTAGGGTGTTATCAGGCTGGGAGGCAGAAGCAGTTAAGGGCAATCAGGAAGGCAGACAGGTGAGCAGTTGGGAGTTAGCAGTCCTGAATTGTGAGAGGGATGTCTGACTGCCTGTTTAGGCCCAATCCCACTGGGCAGTCAGACATCCCTCAAGGGGTCCCATATTGGAGAGGGTGCAGGCTGGGCTGAAGGACAACCTCTCCCCACCTCCCCCTCCCCCTCCTTCCCCCGTGCATGAATTTCGGGCACCTGGCCTCTAGTTATTATATAAAATAGAATTTGGGGAAAATAGTGACAGCATAAGAAAAACAGTTAAATTCACCAGGATGATATGAAACTAAAACCTGGGTAAATGGCCCTAGCTAGTTTAGCTCAGTGGATAGAGCATCAGCCTTCAGACTGAAGGGTTCCCAGTTCGATGCCAATCAAATTTGACAGAAAAATTTGACAGAATTACATGTATATATGGACAAATCCAGCATCATAAAATTTGTCTAAAAATCAATTTTACTAATTAATAAGTGATGTGGAGAAAATAAGGTTTTGAAAGGTTTGATAAATTTAATTGGTGAATTGCTTTAAAAGATATATAATTGAATATTGTCCAGTTATTATAATCATAGAATCTGTATCATGCATACATGAGGCAGGATGGAGGTGTGTAAAGGGGGGAAGCAGAAATGGGGGACATCTGTAATAGTGTCAACAATAAATAAAAAAAGAAACATTTATATGAAAGCAAAATGATTTCTAGATTTTAAGGTACGTGTGAAAAATCTTTTAAAAATCAACTATATAGATTATGATCTTGTATTTTACTCTAATTATTTTTTAGTGAAATGACAAAAATAACATTACAATTATAACTAATCTGTATAAGGATAGATTAACTTGTGGCTGGTCTTTGAAATGGTATGCTTATCTCTAAGGGTACTTAGAAGTCTCCTATTCACCCTTGAACAAGGCATCAATAAAATGTACTAGCTAATGATTTAAAATTTGTACATAGTCAAATGTAGGAAGTAGCAACATGAATATCTTCCTTGGCATTCTTTTATAACATTTTAAATTTCCTCTTTATCAGCATCCCCTACAGATACCTGTTTAAGTGATCTGGGTCATCTAAGGTGGGACCTTATACTGTGAAGGGCATATTAATAATTTTCAATATAGAGTATTGCAAGGGTAGAAAGAAGGGATGACTTTTGTATTCCTATAACAGGGAAGATAGATATACAGTAATTTTTTTTTAAGTAAGAGAGGTGAGATACAGCTAATGTTATCCAGCTACCCTTCTTCATTCTACTCACACACTTCCAAATAATTGCAAACATTGGTAACCCTTTAGTTTTCAAGACCTGCAAAGATAAAATTAATTGTGCTCAAAGACAAATCCACTGGAGTATCAGTTGCTGTTTAAAAGCAGGGAACATAATTGGGGTGAAATATTACTTATACATTTTCTTCTCTCCTCTCCTCCTTTTCCTCCTTTCTCTAGATCAGTGGTTCTTAACCTTTCTAATGTTGCAACCCTTTAATACAGTTCCTCATGTTTTGGCGACCCCAACCATAAAATTATTTTTGTTGCTACTTCATAACTGTAATTTTGCTACTGTTATGAATCGTAATGTAAATATCTGTGTTTTACAATGGTCTTAGGCGACCCTGATAGCAGTTCTAAAAAACACAAATATTAACATTATAATTACAGGGAACATATGTCAGTGGATGCCATATTTGTACTCTCCACCTGTCTTGCAGCTTGCAGTATGTCTCAAAAAACAGCTTATATGCTCATTTGGAGCCCCAAATTTTGTGACTGCTACCCAGGGAACACCTCCAGATCTCCCAGCTCTGGTGGTCATCAGAGCTTACATTTTTAGTCCCACAAGACTGTGTATATTTGCTTACTCTAAAAGCTACTGCCTGAGAATTTGGCTTCTAATCAGCCTGAATCTAGGTGCTAAGATCCTCCCCTTTGGGACACTGACAGGTTTTGGTACACCTCAACTACTGGAAGTTATTAAAAAAATATAGGCTGTTTGGTTAAACACAAAGGTTAGATAGAAAACCAAGAACTAGGGAAGGGTTGAATGATAAAATTCACTTCCTACCTGAGGCCACTCCTTCAAGACTGGGAGAGGTGGTTGTTTTATTGAAAGCATAGTAACCAACACACAGAGTCAAGCAAAAAAAAGAATCAAAAGAATTTGTTTCAGATGAAACTGAATATACATTTTTTTCCAAAAGAAACATCCAAATGGCTAATAGGTACTTGAAAACAGGTTCAACATCAGTAATCATCAGGGAAATGCAAATCTGAACCACAATTATGTATCGCATCTCACACCTATCAGAATGGCAACATTAAGAAGAAAATATATAGCAAGTGCTGTTGCGAATGCAAAGAAAAGGGAACCCTTGTTCATTGTGGGGGGGGGGGGATGTAAATTGTTACAGCAACTATGGAAACAGTATAGAGGTTCCTCAAAATACTAAAAATAGATCTACTGTATGATTCAGAATCCCATCCTATATAATAAAAGCCTAAGATACAAACTGTCCCTAGACCAGGAGTTCTGCTGGAAGTTCAACCGTTTGACTAGTCTCTATGATGTGTACGAACCACCAGGGGGCAGATGCTCCGACCAGTAGGTTAGCTTGCTGCAGGCTCTGGTGGGCTGGACTGGAAAGTAAGGTGTGAAGCGAGAGCCCTCAGGAAGCTCTAAGGGTTTGATCAGAGCCCTGAGCAGAGGTAGGTGGGGGCAGGAGCCAGGAGGGACCAGGTGGTATGGGAGGCTGCTAAGCTTAATCCAAAAGCCCTGTTGACTGCGCAGCTCTTTGAAGCCTGTGGCGCTCTCATTGCACAATTTATAATCTTCAAAGCTGCTTCTTTTTATTTGTTAAGTTTCACTAACTACTCCAGGACAGTGGTAGCACCACTGGGGGGAGGGGTGTCAGGCCAGACACTCCTGCCCAAAGCCAAGGGGTCACCTCAGGCTCCCTGGATGCAGCAGAGAGGGAGGCAGGGCTGAGTTGGAGAAACTGAGTCTAAAACTTGAAAGGAAATGGAAGGCAGTGAGAGGTGGAGGGTGACAGATATGCAGAGGCCTAGAAAAGCTGCTGGGTGGGTGCAGCCATGGAGCCTGGTGACTCTCCCATAGGACTGGCTCCATGTCCTTCCCTCCTCCTCTCTGTGACTTATCTACCCAGCTCTCCTCTGAGGGCCTACCTGGGCTCACCCTGCACAGCTCCACACCACCTCAGCCCTTCCTGTACTGCCTCGCCTGCACCTCCTTGCCCCCTCCTACCCCTCTCCACAGTATTTGGGGAGCTCTTCCCCAGGAGGAGAAAGGGTGAGGCTGCAGACAGGAGGCTGCAGGAGGAGGGGGCAGAGTAGGACCCACCAAATTAGATAGAGGGAGGGAGAGGCCCCACAGCACTGGGACAGAGATGGGCAGGGAAGGAGGGCCATGGGGAAGTGTCGCCCTTAGTTGAAGTAAAAATCCTGACCCCATTTTACAGATCCCAGCAGAGTGTGTCTGTGAGGGGGCAAAGACAAAAGAGGATGTGAGGAGACTGGAGGGATAGAGAGCAGTGATGTTTGATTCATGACCTATTTATTTTTACTTTTGTTAATATATTTTTATGATTTCAGAGAGAGAGGCAGAGGGAGAGATAGAAATATCAATGATGAGAGAGAATCAATCTCCTGCCTCTCGCACATCCCTACTAAGGATTGAGGCCACAACCCAGGAATGTGTTGTGGCCTCAATCCTTAGTAGGGATGTGCGAGAGGCAGGAGATTCCCAGGACCCTTCAGTCCACAGGCCGTGGCTCTATCCACCAAGCCAAACCAGCTAGGGTGACCCATGGTCTATTTAAAACCACTGCATTAGGCTGAGCAGAGATGTTACTACAATGGTGTTGTCTGATAATGAGGGTGTCTCTCCATATGATGGGGTAATCAAAACTGCAGTGAAGTAAAGACACACCCATGGAGCCTGCAAAGGGTTTCCATCACACAATGCAGTTTACTTCATGTGTCAGCTGAAGAGGGTTACCCGAGCCTTGGAAGGACATGAGGTCTCCAAGACCAGGGGCTGGAGGGAAAGTGTGTACTGAGCATTCCGTGCTATGAGTTGTAATCTATACATATAAAAGCCTAATATGTTAAGTGTCCAACCAAGCAGTTGACCGATCAGTCACTATGACATTCACAGACCACCAGGGGGTAGATGCTCAGACTGGTAGGTTAGCTTGCTGCTGGGGTCTTGCTGATCAAGACTGGGTAGGACAGGCCAGACATACCCTGGAGCCCTGGCCACCAGCCCTAATGGACCCTGATTGGGACTGGGTAAGATGGCCCTGATCAGCCCTGATAGCCATCCAGGTGGAGGGACCCCACCCCTGTACAAATCTCATGTACCAGGCCTCTAGTTTCTGTATATAAGCCCAAAGGAAATAAAAACAGGATCTAAAAGTGATATATATACTTTCACATTTACTGCAGTCTTGCTATATGGAGATTCTGGAACTATGTCTGAAAGTAAGACTTGTATAACAGGAGCTGACAGTTGAGACTAGTTTGAAATTATCCTAGAAAGAATTAGTTCTAACTCTACTGGAAAGTATTAAAAAATAAAAATTCGTTTATGATTAGCATAAGATTTCCAAACAATATCTAAAATATCCAGACATCCCTAATAATGTATACTGTGACATCTGGGGAAAGGGGATGGAGGCAGGGTTTCAATGGCCTAACTGTAAGTTCCCTTTCTTATTGTGCTCCCATAGATAAGGTCCTCTAGCCAAACAATGCTCTGTCATGGACATCAAGCATAGTACCTGTTTATCCCTGAGCAGCATGTTTCAGTTACCTGCCAGCAAGAGGAATTACTCAAACAAGTTAATTACTCCTCTTACTGGAACCAAGGATCATTCCATTCTCTTGTTACTACAACGTCTGCCTCCTAAACTCTAGGACTTAGAGCACCTGCTTGTTTATTCTGTTTTTGATTGTAACCCTAATGTGGCCCTTTGTGGCATGTTGTGAATATATGTTACTAATAAACTGCCAATCTCATCTGTTGAGTGTCAGTGTCATGTGTTCAGTCTTCACCATAAACCTATGGAGATGAAGAGGAGGCAAATAAAACATTTGGCACATGAATGAGGTGGCCCAACATTATCAATAACAGCTTGTCAGTTTTCACTGCTCTTGGCTAATTGGTCCTGCGAAACAGCAAAGCCAGCCTGAGCTAGAACTGCCAATTTGTGGTGTGCTTGCTCTTTGGCTTGCAGGGCACTTTGTTGTGTTTCTGTCATGTATTGCCACATATTCCCACCCACTCTAACATGCTCCTGTTCCAAAGATAAGATTTGTTGTTAATTCGTTTTACCCCAGAGTGATGTGCACCCAAATGGGGTCAGCCTGCATTTGACGATGGTTTCTGAGACTCCTATTTGTAATAGCAGCAACAACACAGTCTCCTAACCTGTCAGTGCTTGAGTCTGGTAAGCATCACTGGTGGCTCGGGGCAGCCATATGGACATTGTTGTGATTGTACATACCTGTGATTGGCCCAGTGAAAGGCCTTCATGAGGTTGTAGGGAAGGAAGGAGACCACCATCATCATAGGGAGAATTAAGCACCACACTCCAGTTACCTAATATTTATTGGTATTCAGGTGAGAATATCAGCTTTGCTTGCCTCCTGTGCTGCTTATTTGCTCTGGTACTCTCCAGAATTCCAAGGCTATTGAGGTGCAAATCCATGGCTACCTATGGTGCAGGCACCAACAAGAAAAGGAAAGCGGATGGAACATTTGATCTCAGCCCTTCTAAAACACCAGAGGTAACCCAGCTCCTCTTCCAATGCAAAGCTCTTCATCTTTAAGGTGCACTCGCTATGACTAGTGATTTTGCTTAGCAAGATGCCGAAGGGCTAATATCATGATCATCATATTATTTGCTGTGCCCCCCCCCCAACTGATTCATAGGTAAAATGGCATTACTGGATGTGGATTCTGACATGTGGAGATTGACTGGAAGAAGCCAGGACTGTTTACAGGGTGGGACATCAATATTCTGAAAGAGTGGGGGGACATGGAGGGATGGAGTGGTGAGGGGAGGAGGAAGGAAAGGAGGGAAAAAAGGAAGGAAGAAGGAAGGAAGGAAGGAAAGAAGGAAGGAAGGAAGGAAGGAAGGAAGGAAGGAAGGAAGGAAGGAAGGAAGGAAAGGGAAGGGAAGGGAAGGGAAGGGAAGGGAAGGGAAGGGAAAGAAAGGAAAGGAAAGGAAAGGAAAGGAAAGGAAAGGAAAGGAAAGGAAAGGAAAGGAAAGGAAAGGAAAGAAAAGGAAAGGAAAGGAAAGGAAAGAAAGCTTGTGCAGCAAGAAAAAGCATGATCCTAGCAGAAGATGGTTTTGACTTCAGTGTTATGAACCCTGCACTCTTCAGCTGTACCATTCTGCTGCCTATACCTTTGTTGCAACAAAAATCCTACCCATGGAGAATCTCAACAGTCTAGCCATTACATAAACTCATTTCCAGCAAGACCCTAACTGTATCCACCTTTTTCTAGGAACATAGATATGATATTACATTAATGAAATCCTCTTCTGAGGAAATTCATTTGATGTGTTCACTAAGGACATGCAAATACTCACAAAGGTGCTTACAAACAGGGCATAGACCATTGCCCCACACATAAAGCAAGCCTCCATCACCTCTGTTATTTTCCTGAAAGTACTCTTTGGTAATCTGAGAGCTGTTCCATTTTCCTAGCACATCAGGAGACAACTACTGATCCTCTCAGCATCACAATACTATTAACACAAGTCCAATATCTTCCAGCCCTTTTTGAGTTCTGGAGGTAGCATCTTTCTTGTTTATAATTTTAAGTTATCTCACTGATGCTGTTATTTGCAAATGGGCCCATCTTAAATAGGATCTTATTCAACAGAAGTCTCTAGAATATTTCCAAATTGAAATCAGTTGGTACTCTTGTTAGTCCCTTCATTGCAGAGGCTTTGGCAACCTCCTCTCATATGTTCTCTACACCACCTGTGATATCCATTAGCTGGACATACTCTTTTGATGCAATAAACTGCCTTACTTTGCCTTGCACTGTTCACAATAAGAATGGCAATTGCTGGACATGTACTGAGATTTCAAATGGACTCTATATTTTCAGGTACTCATTATGCTAATGATAGCAGCACCCTACAAGGTTAGCACAGCTATCAAGAACTCTTTGCTACATGATGGAGGCAAACCCGGGCCCTATGCAAGTTGGTATGGCCTCATCTGTTCCCAGTTCCTTGCCAGATGCCATGGTGCTGGAAGAGGTTACCTTTTCTTCAGATCTTTTAGCTTCTTGTAGAGCCCTTTGGAATGAATAGAGTAAATAACACTATGAATTTGTAGGCTTTATAAATGATATTTGGGGTGTCCCAGTGCATGAATTCATGCACCTTGAAAGGAACTGTGGGCCATGAGGCTGCAGTGGGCACAAGGATGGGTCTTAGCCTATCCTCTGCACCTCTACCTTGCCCCTCCCACTATAGCCCCTAGTCCCCTGTCTGCTGGAAGCCCTGCTATCACTGCCACTGCTCCCACATACTGAGGGCGCCAGCCCCACTAGTACCCACTGACAGCATGGAACAATTGGGGCCGGCACCATCAGTGGATACGAGAGATGGCTGCTGCCCCAATCATCTCCTCTACCATCCTGCCACAGCAAATGCCCAGCATATTCCATGTTTTGTCCCTGCTGCCAACACCCACCATATTCCACGCAAGCCCCCTGGTGGTCAGCACATATCATAGCAACTGGTTGTTTGGTTGTTCTGCTGTTTGGTCTATTTGCATATTAGGGTTTTATACATATACTAGAGGCCCAGTGCATGAAAATTTGTGCACTCGGGATGGGGGGGTGGGTCCCTCAGCGCAGGCTGCATCCTCTCACAGTCCAGGATCCCTCAGTGGATGTACAACTGACAGCTTAGGCCCGCTCCCCCAACCGCAGCCTGGCCTCCCTCTGTGGGAGGCTACTGGTGGGCCTATTGTAGGAAGGCATCAGCTGGTGAGTGGCCAGCCCTGCTGCCACTGGTCGCTGCTGCCCCTCATCACTGTCCCCTCCCTTTGCCCGCTGGCACCCACCTTGGCTAGTCTGGCACCCCTGCCTCCCACTGACCGGTCAATTTGCATATTAGGCTTTAATTATATAGGATAGATTGCCACTAACAAACATGATAGAATTCAGTTACTATTTTTCATTCCTTAACCAGGATATCCGTGATGAAGAATAGGATCCAAGGTTCAGCAAAAATGATCACATGTCAGACAGTAATTGTCACACTGGATGCCATAGTCAACAAATAGTCCTATTGTATATGTTTACAAACTCTTGGGCCATTGCCCCCAAATTGTCCTTTTTGGAGGTAGAGAATTCTGGGAAGCTCTTGCCTCAAAGATACCCAAAACATAAATCAAGGTTGCACATGTCTCTACATATACTAAAGCCACAAATATAAAGTCTCACCAAGACACTTCTTAAACCTTTTGGAATTCCAGGCTTTACTGATAGTTACAAAAGGCTAATTTCACTTATCAGAATATACAATCTTGGGCTCATGAAAAAGGTATTCAGTGGAACTTCCACTTCCCCTATGGATCCCAGGCAGCTGGATAACTGGGAAGCATATGAGGCTTCTCAAAGGATTCCTATTTATGTTTTAAAAATGTCAAATGGGCACAATGCTGGTTGTTTACTTTGCTACAGGCATTAATTAATCTAAATATGTATCCCCTTGGAACATGTACGCCCTATAACAATGGCACACAAGTTCCTCCATATACTTCATTGACAATAAAGGGGGCCAGTTCTAAAGTTGATGTTTTTTGTTTGTTTGTTTGTTTGTTTTGCTTTTTTTTTTTAAATAACCTCCCATGTGGCATCTTCCTCTTAGACAAGTAGCTACTTTGCTTCCTAAAAAGGTATTTCTCCTACTTCCTAGAGTTATCAGTCATCATCAAGGTTTTAATTGATGTCAAGATATTAAGGGTCAATTGTGGTGTAAGTCATAAAAATAAGGTTTAATATGTTGTTACATTGACAACTTGGGAAAACCATAAGGTCCTCAAATTGCCTAACTGGAAGTTCCCCTCCCCATTGTAGTCACATTGATAAGGTACCCTAGTCAAACAACCATCTTAATCACAGGGATCAGACATAGTGCCTGCTTATGTAAATTTCAATTCCCATCCAGCCAACAGAATTATTTACACAAACCACATTTTTCCATGGGAACCAGGGGGCATCTCAGCCTCTTGTTACTGCAAAGCCTGCCTTCCATAGCCCCTGCTGGTTCACTAAGTTCCTGGATGCAACTTCTGTGTGGCTCTATATGCATGGTATACTCTTCTCCCAGGTTTCCAATATATATGACTAATAAACTACTATTGGTCTTGACTGTCTAGTATTTGTCATGTATCTGATTATCCCTATATCTATAGGGCAGGACTCTCTCCCTTACCAAGAAGGTGACAAACATTGGCCACTCTAAAGTCAAGGAAGTAGACAATAGTTTTTAGATATACATTAAAAACAAAATGGGCAAACAAATTTTTCTGAAAAAATAACAAGAAACAGATATGAAAATATATTATGTAGGCACAGTAAATAAAATTGTTTGGCACTGATGCATGAAAAGACAGTCAGATCAATAAAACAAAAAAGAGTATAAAATTAGACCCAAGTAAATATGGGAATTTAGTATATGATAACGGTATTTTAAATGAGGAAAAGATCAATTGTTCAGTAAATGATGTTAGGAAAATTGGGCATTTATTTTTGAGGGGAAAAATATAAATTTGGATTAAATTACTTCTTACTTAAAGATAAATGCCAGATGGCTGAAAGACTTAAACATAAATAGATTTGGAAAATGTTTCTTAGAAGAAAACATGGGAAAATGTTTATATCTGTGAAATAGAAGAAGCCTGTCTAAAGCAAGACAGAGGACCCAGAAACTTTAAACAAAAATAATGATAAATTTAGCGACAT
>PVJN01056728.1:0-12680 GCA_004026805.1 Lasiurus borealis | reverse complement strand
CCGCGGGTCAGAGCGGCCCCTGGACAAGAAAGCCTCTGTGCCTTGGCTGACCCCTGCCCCTTCGCAGCAGACTGGTGCTGGTGTGGCTAAAGCAGATTTGCTGGAGGAGTTCCAGAGTTCCCTGCCAGAGATTAAGAGCCCCCCAACTCGCCCTCAGAAGAAGCACCCCCAAAAGAACCCTATTCAAAAGAATCCACCATCTAACTCCACCCTGGCTCATTCAGAGACCAAATGCTCTGGAGCATCCCAGAAGGCACCCAGGAAGATGGTGGCGATTGACTGTGAGATGGTGGGCACAGGACCCAAGGGGCATGTGAGCTCCTTGGCTCGATGTAGCATCGTCAACTACAACGGAGATGTGCTCTACGATGAGTACGTCCTGCCCCCCTGTCACATTGTGGACTACCGCACCCGGTGGAGTGGTATCCGCAAGCAGCACATGGTGAATGCCACGCCCTTCAAGATTGCTCGTGGCCAGGTGAGAGCATGGGGCACGACAGCAGCCCAGGGAGGTGGGGAGAGGTCCAGGTAAGTGTGGACCGTGTTGGTGGTAGAAGAAGGCAGAATGTTTTCAGAAGGAGCTGGCGATTATTTGTGTAACTGGAACAGGTAGCCTGCAGTGAAGGGGATAAAAGACTCGGGGTTGAGATGCTCCTTGTGCTGGGTACCGGGAGCACCACAAAACAGGAAAGGAAGATGAACCAGAGGAGGCCTGCAGAGGGCGCCCTTGGTCCACCTTTTGTAATTTCAGCTTCACATTCTTTGCCTTCTCTAGACACCCTCCTCTGTTCCAATGATTGTTTATGTGCCAAAACAGTGCATTGGAGGAAGCTTATCAGAGGTGAAACAGTGAAGTTGTTTTTTTTTTCAAATCATAAGGGAAAGTTTAATTAGGAATTCATAGAGGCGAAGTGAGTGTTAGAAGAAATGGTCTCAGAAGACAAGTTCAGAGGCAAAAGAAGAAAAAAAAAAAAGAAGCAGAAGAGGGGACTTGGAGCTTAGGAAAGAGAAGGATAAGGAATCAGGCCTGGGGGCTGGGGCAGGGCGGGGAGGGGGCTGGGGTGGGGTGGAGAAGTTAATGGGAAGTAAAGGTGTTGATGGACAATAAACTGAGAGGTAAATTCAAGAGCAACTGAATACTTAGTTGATTACACTATACCTGGTTTTTATCATGAATCACTTCTCCAGTGCCCAAGCTGGGTATGAGACTAAGGTCTATCCAGACGAGTCTGGTCCCTCTCAAGAGGTCCTATTGGGAGGCCATGCACTGATTTGTCTAGGACTATTGCTCTTGCTCACAACCTATTTGGAACTCCATTTTGGAATGGCCTTCAGGGCCCATGGCAGTTTTTGGTTGTCCTCACTGGTAATATGTCATACTTTAGGATCCTGGAGTCATGGGAAGCTATTGGGTTGCAAGTCTGGTGTGGCTAAGTTTTCTTGAACAGCTGGTAAATACTCTTTGGTTATGAGCAGGAGGAGCTATACAGCAGTGAAACTGGCTTTCTATTAAAGCAGCACAAGCATGGCCTGGCTGCTGTGGCTCAGTGGTTGAGCACTGACCCGTGAACCCAGAGGTCCCTAGTTCAATTTCAGATGGGGCATATGCCCAGATTGCAGCCCAGTCATCAGTTGGGAGCGTGCAGGAGGTAACTGATTGATGTTTCTCTCTCATCGATGTTTCTGTCTCTATCCCCTTCCTCTCTCATAAAAACAAACATTCAAAACAAAGTGGCACAGGCCTGGGTCACCCACTTCTCTCTACAGCAGCATTCTCTCAACCTGTGGGTCACTAGCAGAATCGCCTAAGACCATCAGGAAGCACAGATATTTACTTTACGATTCATAACAGTAGCAAAATTACAGTTATGAAGTAGCAACAAAAATAATCTTATGGTTGGGAATAACCACAACATGAGGAACTGTATTAAAGGGTTGCGGCATTAGGAAGGTTGAGAACCACTGCGAGTCTACAGCCTTAGTGTGTTAAGTGATTCTTTTTAAAAAATATATATGTTCTTGCCGAAACCGGTTTGGCTCAGTGGGTGGAGTGGACTGAAGGGTCCCAGGTTCGATTCCGGTCAAGGGCATGTACCTTGGTTGTGGGCACATCCCAGTAGGGGGCGTGCAAGAGGCAACTGATCGATGTCTCTCTCATCGATATTTCTAACTCTATCCCTCTCCCTTCCTCTCTGTAAAAAAAAAAAAATCAATAAAATATATTAAAATACATATATATGTTCTTATTGATTTTAGAGAGGGAGGGAGGGAGGGAAAGAGAAATATCGATCTGTTGCTCTCGTATGCACCCCAATTGGGAACCAAACCCACAACTTGGACAGGTACCCTGACCTGGAATTGAACCAGGTAACAGCAACCTTTCTGTGCATGGAATGACACTGAACTATCTGAGCCACACTGACCAGGGCGATAAGTGATTCTTAATCTTTTATGGTTTGTACACCTTTTGAGAATATGATGAAAGCCATAGTCTGTCCCTGCAAAAAACAATCTCTCTCTCTCTCTCTCTCTCTCTCTCTCTCTCTCTCTCTCTATATATATATATATATATATATATATATATACATGTATATATATATATATATATGTATGCCTGTAATTTGGGGCTTCTGTCACCTCCCTGGAGCCCATCTTTGACTCCCTTTGTCCCAGCCTCTGCCTAGGGTCAGCATAATGATAATGTTTAAGGAACTTCAAGTAGCAAGCCAGCACTGAACTATATAGTTACATAAACATCTTGAATGTGAGTGTGATTTAAGGCTTTAGCAAGTTAATCTATCATTGGAGTGGAAATTGATGAGAAGGTAAGGAGCCGCTGACGATGTAAGTCCAAAAAGGGTTACACTGAAACATATCTACTTTCAGGGAAGTGGGCTTTGGGGACTGGGTGAAAGAGGTGAAGAGATTAAGAAACACAAATTGGTAGTTAACAAACTAGTCATGAGGATATGAAGTACAGTATAGGGAATGTAGTTAATGATATTGTGATAACTGTGTATGATGCCAGGTGGATACTGGAAATATCAGGCAGAATACCTTGTAAAGTAAATGATTGTCTAACCACTATGCTGTGTACCTGAAACCAATACAAAGTGATATTGAAAATAAACTAATTGAAAAATTAAAATGATACACACACACAAATACCTACTTTCCCTTTGTGGGGAGAAGGTAGATTTTAAGTGAAAGAAAACTTGTGGGAGAGGGCATTTCAAGGAGGAAAGAGGTAGGCACTTAATGGAAAGAATCTGAAAGGTCCTAGGACCACGATGGACTTTTCATGCAGGGCTCCACCTGAGTCCTACTTACCACTTTCTCCGCACCAATTTCAGATCTTGAAAATACTCACAGGGAAGATAGTGGTGGGACATGCCATCCACAATGACTTCAAAGCCCTGCAGTACTTTCACCCTAAGTCTCTTACCCGAGACACCTCCCATATCCCTCCTCTCAACCGGAAGGCTGAATGCCCAGAGAATGCCACCATGTCTCTGAAGCATCTCACAAAGAAGCTGCTGAACCGGGACATCCAGGTAACATCTCCCCACATGCTGCCAGGCCCCTTGGCTGCACACCGGGGGGCCTTATTGCCTCTCCAGGCTCTGAGCCCAGAATTCCTTTGTAGAGAAATCCAGGCAGGCTCCTCTTACAGGAAGAGCTTTGGGCTAAGAGGCCCATTGATCTCTCCAGGTGTACATAAGGATAATCATTCCTGTGCGCTCTCAGTGTTCCAAACTACTTGGGAAAGGAAAAAAAAAAAGCCTTAAGGGGGTGTAAAACCCTAAGAAACTAGGAAAGCAGGTCATGGTGGTGGCATAAAGGCCTCAGAGTGGATGCAAGGACCTCTCAGGTATTTCACACATTTAGCATTCAAGGGGTGGGTGACCTGCCTGGGAAGAGGTATAGACACATGTCAGAGAGAGGTAAGGAAATGGGGAAAGTGGAAGACGTAGAAGGCCTGGCTATGATCTAGATGTCTTGTCTCGACAGCATGTAGAAGAATATGTGGCATTCACATGGTGCCACAGAAAGGATTGAGGCAGGTCATAGCAGATCATAGCAAAGACTTCCTAGCAGTTGAACCCTTGAAATTAAATAAGGAGCGGTGCCCTACCATAGTTCTGCCTTTGCAGCCTACAAACTGCAGAAACAACTGCTTATTTAAGGGGTTAGGAGGAGCTGGTAGGGAAGAGGGGAAAAGCAACACCTTTTTTTTTAATCTTTATTGTTGGAAGTATTACATACAGCCTTTCCCACCCCCCTACCTCCAATGCCCTCTCCAACCCCGTTACCCTCTAAGCCTTCACCATCCCATTGTCTGTGTCTATGGGTTATGCATGTAAAACAACACTTACTTATAGCCCAATGCTTTCTTCTTCCTCCCTCATTCAGGCTGGAAAAAGTGGGCATTCCTCAGTGGAAGACGCTCAGGCCACCATGGAGCTGTACAAGTTGGTTGAAGTTGAGTGGGAACAGTACCTGGCCCAGAACCCCCCTAAAAATTAGCAGCGGTGGGGACACCGGTGATGAAAGGAGAAACAGGGCAGCGAACCAATGGACGGCTCTACTTGCTCTGTACCTCTGGAAGCTCAAGTTGTGGGGAGAGAGGCTCTCCCCCAGACTTAATATCCATTGAAATCTCACCTCAGGTGTTGTGTTCTGTGTCTGGTTAAGTATCCGATGGAAGGAGGAAGTTTCCATGCCAGCACCCAGCCCTGTACTGTTTACCTCTTAAATGGTGCTAACCACAGGTCCCAGAGTGCTTTGTTCTAGTCAGGCTTTTTTACTTCCAAGGGCAGGGCATACTGGGAAATTCAGTCTCCCAAACTGCCTTCTCCGAGGGTGTTGTATGTCTTTTGTTCTCAAGTGGTTAATAGCACCCCTTTTCACTCTCAAAAGTATCCTTGTTGGATGATTAATTATATGATCACATTACATATCCGAGTCTACATCTAGTTTGTGTCAGGATATTGCCTGTTTATCCCACCCTGACTTCCAGAGAAGCCGCCCCTGGTGAGGTTTAGTTCGTAGGATTACAAGGCAGTAGAGGAAAGAGTGTGACTTGGAAGTCAACTTTTATGGTTTAGGAAAGCTGTCTCCTAAAGCATGAGAAGATTTATTTAACTTAGACCCTACTTGGTAGGTTAAGAGATTTAAAATGTTTAAATGGTCTTTTTTTTTTTTCTGTCAAGGGTAAAATTTTTACTTTTTATTTTTAAATATATTTTTTATTGTTGATAGTATTACAGATATCTCCCATTTCTTCCTTTACCCCCATCCTCCCAGCAGTTTTTAGTCTTTTACATTGCTAAACCAAGCCTTTAAAACCTCAGATTATTCCCTTGGTAAATATTTTTCTTGATAAATTTTAATAATGGAAAAACAATTATGTGGTGTTTTTTTTTTTTTTAGAGAGGGAGAGAGAAAAAACATCAAAGTGAGAGAGAAACATCAATTGATTGCCTTTTTTATGAACCTTAACCAACAATTGAACCCACAACCTAGAACTGTGCCCTGACAGGGAATCGAACCTGCCATCTTTTGGTGTACGGGACAACACTAACCCACTGAGCCACCCAGCCAGGATGTGGTGTTTTCTTATTAACTTTATATTAAACTTTTGTCACGGGTCTTGTAGGGCTGTAATTCTGTAAGGGGTTTCCAGAGTCTCTGGGTGGCACTAACTAGGCCCTTGTTTGCTGGAAATCATGGGGAAGTACTGGGTAAGCTTTTTTTTAAATTTAGTTATTTATTTATTTATTTAACAGAGAGGAAGGAAAAGGGATAGAGTTAGAAACATGGATGAGAGAGAGACATCGATATACTGGGGATGTGCCTACAACCAAGGTACATGCCCTTATCTGGAATCGAACCCGGGACCCTTCAGTCCGCAGGCCGACGCTCTATCCACTGAGCCAAACCGGTTTTGGCTAGCCAAGCCTTTTGTGTAGCCTGTGTGCTCTGGCGCCTTGCCCTCACCCTTACCACATGTCAAGAACTACACATCAAATCACACCCCAGCCATTAGATGGAGTGCATGTGACCAGGAAAGTGGCTTGGAGAATGGGCACATGGGAGTGATGGGGCAAGAGAGGAAGGGTGCTTGGTGCCAGCCAGGTTACTCCTGTTAGCTCTTTCTTGGTAGTTGCACACCCTCATTTTGGGAATGTGAGTCACAGGTCTAACCTTGTGTCTGGGATCACTGTCTTGAGGAAATGCAGACTCCATGTATATACCAGGACTTGTGCCCTCATGAGTGGCTGGTTTGGCTCCAGGGGCCAGAGTCATGGTCATGGCTGCTTGTAACAAGGAATTTTCTGCGGCCACACCAGACTCAACATGATCTTGTCACGCCCTGTGCTGCAGGATCTGCTTGCACAGGCAGATGTTGAGTTCTGAGCAAGTTGATTCCTGCTGAGCCCAACATGAAATGTCCATGACACCTCATAAAGAGGTGCCAACTGTCCTATACACTAGGAAAGCCACACCCCAAACTGGGAATCCACATGAAAGCACATTATATTGTGATCAGTAAACTAGGAAATTCTCACTTGAGTTCAGTTTTTACAGTACCTGTTGGCTGAAACAAACCTGCCTTTGTGTGTATCTTGGTAAAGTAGCAACTGGCTTTTGTGCTTCATCCCCTCACCCCCGTGTTCTGAAGGGTCCCTGGTGTCAGTCTGAGGTTGCAAAGAAGTCAGTCTTTCTTTGCCACCAGGACGAACCTGGGAGGACTGAAGAAGCTTATAACCATTTCCTCACTTTTCTCTCTCACCTTCTGGTCAGAGCCCAGCTTGCCCTGCAGAATGTCTGGGGATGCCCTGCCGTCCAGTCTTCTTCCTTCTCCATCTCTCTGTCCCCAGCATCCTGGCTTCAACTGGTAACAGAAGAGCCCCATTGCAGATTGCTGCCTGAATCTGTCAACAAGTCCTATTTGGCAGAGCGGACACAAGCTCTTCTAATATTCTCTTCATGGCATAATGATGTTTTCGAATGCTAAGAGGCCCCCTACTGAAGATGAGCATGGGGAAGGGCAAAGATTGAGAACTGTATATGCCAAACATAAACATAATAGTCTAAAACTTCTTGTAACCAAGTGGTTCTCAAAACAGGAACCTGGCTGGTTAGCTCTATTAGAGCGCTGTCCTGATAGACCAAGGTTGTAGGTTCCCGGATTAGGGCTCAAACAGGAATCAACCAATGAATGCATGGGTAGGTGGAATGGCAGGTCGAAGTTTCTCCCTCTCTCTCAAATCAATTTTTTAAAAAATTTCAGATAATAGCACTGTCCCTCTTAAAGAACCAGGGAGCTGAAGCCGGTTTGGCTCAGCAGATAGAGCATCGGCCCGTAGACTGAAAGGTCCCAGGGTCGATTCCAGTCAAGAACACGTACCTTGGTTGCAGGCACATCCCCATGCAAGAAGCAGCTGATCGATGTTGTTCTCTCATTGATGTTTCTGGCCCTCTATCCCTCTCCCTTCCTCTGTGGAAAATCAAATAAAAAAAGAAAAGAACCAGGGATCTAATGAAGACTCCAAGGAGGAATCATTTAATTCCTAGTTTAACAGATGATTACAGCTGACAATAGGAAAGATCAACAGTACTGTAATTATGAACTTGCCTTAAGGCATATTAACCCAAGTCCAAGTTTAGAGAAGAATATCCGTGTATGCAATATGCCAGGTACATCTATGGATATCCTATATCTACAGTCTGTGTCATTCACAAAGCACTTTCACTTACCTATACTGTAGAGGAAGTCCACCAAGCTGTGTTGTCATAAAAAAACATACAAAACTGTAGAGACTAGGATTTTATTTGAGCCAAACGGACAACAAATTCCATTTGAGAAAATGCTTCTAAGAATGGCAGTTTTACAGCTTATTTTATACATTAGAATCAAAGGAGACAAGGAAATTACATTGAAATGCATTATAGATTAGGGAGATAGGAGAAAACAAAGGGGAGGGGGTCTCTGAGATTGTATAAAAAGTAAAACTACATTGGTGGGTATAAGATAGTTGACACGTACAGCACATGCAGATGGTACACACGGGAACAAGATAACAGTGAGGGGTTCTGTAGGATGCTCTGGTGAGGAGGGGATCCCTGAGATCTGGAAAAGGAGATTGACATTCCAAGGGTATGTTATCTTAGATGCAAAAAGACGACAGGCTCCTTTAAGACCTTGTCACCTTGGCTGGTGTGGCTCCTTTGGGTATTGACCCCTGCACCATAGTTCGAGCACCGTAGTTCGATTCCAGGTCAGGGCACATGTTGAGCTTTTGTTGGCTCCATTCCCAGTCAAGGCATGCAAGAGGCAGCCAATTGATATTTCACTCTCACATCCGATGTTTCTCTCTAAAAAATCAATTTAAAAATAATAGCATTGACCTTGCTGAAACCGGTTTGGCTCAGTAGATAGAGCATCGGGCTTCGGACTGAAAGGTCCCAGGTTCAATTCCGGTCAGGGGCATGTACCTTGGTTGCAGGCACATCCCCAGTGGGGGGCGTGCAGGAGGCGGCTGATCGGTGTCTCTCATCGATGTTTCTAACTATCCCTCTCCCTTCCCCTCTGTAAAAATCAATGAAATATATTTAAAAAAAAAAAAGATTGATCTTTGTCAATGAAGCTACAGTCCTAGGGTGTGACTACCGCCATGACTAGCTTTCGGTTAGGAATTTTTATGTTCACACTACACTGTGTGGTTACTTTTGGTCTCTTAAGTTTATACATTAGAGGCCTCCCCTGAGTTTGTCAGACTTAGTATATAGCCCATTTTTCATCCACAGCTGTATAGAGTAACAGCAAGTTACCTTGTTTGACATTGGGTTTTAAGTTTGATTTTATCCCTTGCTAAATTTGTGACATTGTCACTTTGCTTCTTGGAGCCTAATGGTTCTAACTTCAAAATCCTGGGTTCCTTTTTTCTTTTCTTTTTTTAAATATATATTTTAAATTGACTTCAGAGAGGAAGGGAAGAGGAGAGGAAGAGAGAAACATCAATGATGAGAGAGAATCATTGATCGTCTGCCTCCTGCATACCCCTCACTGAGGATTGAGCCAGCAACCCTGGCATGTGCCCTTGACTGGAATCGAACCCAGGACCCTTCAATCCACAGGACAATGCTCTATCCACTGAACCAAACCACCTAGGGCCTGGATTTTCTAACCCTTTATGTTTAACTGATAATTGGCAACCCTTTATTGAGTGCTTCTCTATGCCAGGCACAATGCTAACCCCTTTAGGTTCATTTTCCCATTCTCTGTAAGGGAGGTGGTGGCATTCTAATTTAACAGCTGAGTAAACCAAGGATGACAAAAGGTAAGAAATCTTCCCCAGGCCAAATAGCTGGAGGTTGGTGGTGCTGGCGTTCAGACCTGTCAAGTTTGCCTGTCTGAAGCCTCTGCTATTAACCACGCCCTACTCTGCTATTAACACATCCTGGTGGCATCTGGTGAGACTTGGAATCCTTCCACTCAAATTTTTTTTGAAGCACCTGCTATGTGCCAGGCATTTGGGTAGGCATTAAGGGAAATAGCATTATCTTTGCCCCCAAGTTGCTTACAGCAACGTGAGAAGAAACCAGGTCCTGCCCACATTCACTGGGAGATTGGAAGCAGGGGAGTGATAGAATCAAATCTGTGTATCAGGAAGATGACGCTGGCAGCAGCCACATGGAAACTGGATTGAAGAAGGGCCAGGAAATGAGTTCTTGTTTGAGTAATTTGGATGAGCAATGACGGAAGCCTGAATCAATGAAGTGGGAAGATGCATAAGAACATCACTGAGGAGGTAGAATCAACAGGACTCGGAGATTAGGGCAAGAGGACTAAAGGTAAATTTGATATTTTTTAATTACAGTGAACAGACAACCCTGGTGCCATTCACCACAATAGAGATATGGCAGGTAGAAGAGCAGGTTTTGTTTTAAATATATTGTATTGATTTTTTACAGAGAGGAAGGGAGAGGGATAGAGAGTTAGAAACATCGATGAGAAAAAAAACCGATCAGCTGCCTCCTGCTGGGAATGTGCCTGAAACCCAGGTACAGGCCCTTGACGGGGGTCGAACCTGGGACCCTTCAGTTGGCAGGCTGATGCTCTATCCACTGAGCCAAACTGGTCAGGGCAGAAGAGCAGGTTTTTGAAGAAGATAAATTGGGTAAATATATTTTATTGATTTTTTACAGAGAGGAAGGGAGAGGGATAGAAAGTCAGAAACATCGATGAGAGAGAGACATCGATCAGCCACCTCCTGCATGCTCCACACTGGAGATGTGCTTGCAAGCAAGGTACATGCCCCTGACCAGAATGGAACCTGGGACCTTTCAGTCCGCAGGCTGACGCTCTATCCACTGAGCCAAACCAGTCTCGGCTAAATTGGGTATTGGTTGGGTTGACTTTAAGCTGCCTAAAGAGAGCCAAAGGGAGATATTCAGCCAGCATCTGGATACCAGACTGGAACTTAGCAGAGGAAGGAAGAGTCCTAATTGGGGGCAGGTTAATTTTACACAAGCAGATGACCTTTGATATGGTTGATCCTGAGCCAATGTTTAAATCAGAGTCAATATCTTTGGTCTTTCAACACCCAACCAATTTCCTGTACACAAGAGTGCTCAGAGAGTGCACGTGTGCCTCAGAAGTGGGGACCCACATGTGCTTGGGGATGGAGATTTGCTGTGTTGCATGCTCTTTGGTTATCAAGGCAGTAGCTGAATAGATAAGTGACATGTAGTGGCACTGCAGAGGGGAGAGGTCGAGGTAAGCCAGGTCTCACTCCCCAGCCCTCCCTGCACCAGTCCCTGGCCTTTGTGAATTCCTACACAGACCTTTGTTCTGGTGTCTTTTCTGCCCTCCCATTGCTTAACTGCTGGCTTACTGGTCTTGTTTCTTTCTCTCTTTAATATGTACGGCTTCTGGCCTTCTTTAGGGACACCATCAATTATGCTTTCTTTGAAAGAATATATATAACACATAGGATTTTGAGAGGCAGGGTGTGGGGAGAGAGAAGGTGTTTTTAAGAATTTGGCGTGGAGCCCTGGCCGGTTTGGCTCATTGGATAGAACATCGCCCTGAGGACTGAAGGGTCCCAGGTTCGATTCCAGGTAAGGGCATGTACCTTGGTTGTGGGCACATCCCCAGTGGGGGGCATTGCAGGAGGCAGCTGATGGATGTTTCCCTCTCATCAATGTTTCTGACTCCCTCTCTGTAAAAAATCAATTTAAAAAAATATATATATATATTAAGAATTTGGTGTGGAAAAGCAAGCATACCTTAATTCCCTTCCAGGCTCAACCAAATTCCATTCTGAAAAGTTTCAGAGCCAAGCTTTAGAATCAGACAGACCTGAGCAGCACAGGAAAGCTCTGGCACAGTGTGGGCTGCGCCACGCCCCTGCTCTCCCAGCCCTGGGTATTGAGGGCTGGGCCCTGCGCCTGGGACCTGACCCCTCAGTCTCAGTGCACAGCAGGGCCAGGAACCCAACTTGTCTGGCCTCCCTCAGCCACAGGCAACTTCCCCAAAGGCCAGGCCCTTCATTTCCTACCACCCGGTGGAATCCTGTTCGGTGGCCTCTTTGGAAAGATTCCCTGAGAGAGATCCAAACCAGAACCCAAGGAGGAAGAAGGCAGATGCCCTTGCTCTGGGAGCTGGGGCCCACACCCAGGGCCCACAGGGAGGCAGAGGCAGAGGCAGATAATCCAGCCTGGCAGCTTGAGACCTGAGGCCGGGCTGACAGAGTGCTGAGAGCTGGGGAGCTTTCCTGAAGGAGAGGAGGAGGTGGAGCTGGGGTAGGAGCAAAGGAGTCCGGGCTGGGGGAAGGGTATTCTGGAGGCTTCCTCAGTGGCTAGAACCAGGCCCCCCCAAATCCAACCCATCTCTGCACACTCTCCACTCCAAGACAAGGGCTGACTCTCCCCAGCTTTGGAATCAACTCCCTGAGTCTCCTGGAAGCTGGCACCAAGGGGCCAGGGAGCATATTACAGGAGACTGGGCCCACAGAGACCATGATGCCCACAGGCAGTGAGAAGGGCCCATCCCAGAGAGGATGCTTCACTCTCTATAGGTTGTGAGCTCCGCGGGAAGATGAACTAACCAAAAATCCAGGTCACCTGAAAACCGGTGGCTGACAGTCGCAGAGCTTTGGGATTTAGGAGGTGTGAAACCATGGCCAGGAGGCTGGCAACTGTGAAATCCATGAGCTGCTATCTGCTTTGATCCCCCAGGGACGTGTCCCTGCGGATTCCCAAGCGCCAGAGCTCCCACTTGGATGTGTTTCCCAGGTTGGGAGAGGAGACACAGGCCAGGGAGGCTGGGAGCGTCTCAGGGCAGCGCGCCTGCTCAGCCTGGCTAAGTGAAGTTCACAGGTGCTAGCCCATGCCCTTGGGAATCCCGGCAGGCCGAGAGGCCCGGTGGCGGGGATCGGGCAGGGGGTACTGGGCGGTGGGAGGCGGAGACTGTTCAGTCTCTCTGTGACAGCTAACATTTTCCAGAGCCGGCGCCCGCAGGGGAAAGGAAATCGGAGCTTCCCACCTCACACATCTTTTTCCCATTTTGTTCAGGCTGCCCAGGGAAAGCCATTAGGGCTAGGTCAGGCGGGGGGCCTCCCCACCACCCATCTCTCCAGTCTATTATAAGGAGGGGCTGGAGGAGGGGG